>OW121741.1:55100293-55107793 GCA_933228675.1 Stomorhina lunata | reverse complement strand
AAAACGCTATTAGGCAAAGTAAAAGGAAATGTTGGCAAGAATTATGCAAGGAAATTGACTCCAACCCTTGGGGAAAGCCCTATCAAATCGTAAGAAAGAAACTAGGAGTTCACAGACCAATACCAGGTATAAAAGAGGCTGTCTGGACAAAAACGATCGTTGAAACTTTATTTCCCCTTTGTGAACATTATGAGCGAAATCAATCGAATCAATGTGATATAGAATTCCATCCCTTGAGAGTAGATGAATTGTTAACAGTAAGCAGAACATTAAAAACCGGCAAGTCTCCTGGTCCAGATGGAATCCCAAACATCGTAATAAAAATCGCAAGCGAAACTTGGCCAGAAACTTTGTTGGAAACGTTCAATCTCTGCCTAGAAAAAGGCAAATTTCCTGATAAATGGAAAACTCAGAAACTTGTGCTTTTACGAAAAGGGGATAAACAATTGAATGATCCAAGTTCATATAGACCTCTCTGCATGCTTTTCTCATTAGGAAAACTCCTTGAAAGCTTACTACTAAACAGGCTTAAAACCAGTATTGACGAATTAGGAGGCCTAGCATCAAACCAGTACGGGTTTAGGAAGGGAAAAAGCACTGTAGATGCAATAAACGAAGTAAAACATATGGCAATAAGAGCCAAAGCGTTAAAAGGTTTTTGTGCTATAATAACTTTAGACGTAAAAAATGCGTTTAACACAGCTAAATGGAATGTAATACTAGATGCATTACGCAATAAAGGTGTGCCAAATTACCTGTACAATGTAATCGAAGACTACCTAGACAATAGGATGCTACTGTATGAAACAGACGAAGGTCTAAAAACCTACAAAGTGACTGCTGGTGTTCCACAGGGGTCAGTACTTGGTCCTTTCCTTTGGAACGTCATGTACGATGGCTTATTAAATATAAGACTCCAAGATGGAGCTGTTCTAATCGGTTACGCCGACTATATTGCCCTTGTAGTATCCCAACCGACGGCTGAGCTCGTAGAGATAATCACGAATGATAGCCTAAATAGATGCAGCAGATGGATAAAATCGAATGGCTTGGAATTAGCACCTGCAAAAACGGAAGCAATACTCGTAACAACAAGAAGAGCATTCACAACACCGAAAATAGTATTGCAAGAAAGCGAGATAGCTTTTAAACGTAATCTATGCTACTTAGGAGTACAGCTTGACGACAGACTCAGTTTTAGTCAACATGTGTGCAACATTAGAAATAAAGCGATGTGCACAGCAGCATCCCTGACTAAAATAATGCCAAATTGTGGGGGCCCAAAGCCGTACATCAGAAAACTAATTAATAGCGTCGTACATTCACAACTCCTTTATGCTGCACCTATATTTGCAATAGCTATGAAACAAGAAAGTAGAGTCCGTGAACTAACGAAAGCTCAACGAATAAGTGCATTAAGAATTATCTCCGGGTATCGCACTGTTTCAACATCGGCAGCATTGGTAATCGCAGGTATTCCACCAATAGACTTGCAAATTATAGAAAGAGAATATGTTTACAAACAGATTCGTCACATACGAAGTAGCGGTATAGCTTTAACAACGCAAAGAAAACAAGAAATAGAAAGAACAGCACGAGCACAAACCAAAACAAGATGGCAGGAGAGATGGAGAGCAGAAGAAAATGGCAGATGGACTAACTCCCTTATTCCAAATATAGAAAAATGGGTCGAGAGAAAACACGGAAACGTTGGATACTACATTACCCAATTCCTAACCAACCATGGTCACTTTAACGAATTCCTACATAGATTTAAACTAAATAATACACCGTTATGCCAAATATGTGGCGCAGAAGAATCAGTCAAACATATAATCTTCAAATGCCCAAAATGGGAAAATGACAGGAGAAATCTAAATGAGAAACTGGGAAAAACCCTACACCCAACAAACATAATCAATGAAATGTTAATCTCAAAGCAAGCTTGGGAATACTGTGAAAAATACATTAATAAAGTAGTAAAAAGCAGATGCACAGAAACTCCGAACCTCCCACGTAGGAGGACGTAGGATTCACGCAAAAATAGATGACAATAGCAAATATTCCACCCACCCTGACGAAAAGCTGACGCAGTCCCGGGGTGGATAGGAGGAAGTCGTGGGGCCACTAGTTGATAGTGTACTATCACTACGTCCATTAAAAAAACATACATACATACATACATACATACATACATACATACATACATACATACATACATACATACATACATACATACATACATACATACATACATACATACATACATACATACATACATACATACATACATACATACATACATACATACATACATACATACATATATACATACATACATACATACATACATACATACATACATACATACATACATACATACATACATACATACATACATACATACATACATACATACATACATACATACATACATACATACATACATACATACATACATACATACATACATACATACATACATACATACATACATACATACATACATACATACATACATACATACATACATACATACATACATACATACATACATACATACATACATACATACATACATACATACATACATACTTACATACATACATACATACATACATACTATTATTTATTATTATTATTTTATTTTATTGATCTAGCACAACAAGATGAATATCTTTGAAATATATTATAGTGCTAGTGAGTAAATAAACAATGATACATACTTTATCAAAAATTAAATAGAATTATATCGTAATTAAAAAAAGAAAATGGAATACGTTTACATAATAATACATTAAGTAAAAACAAATGGTAATTTTGAGGTATACATATGCAATAAAACAAAAAAAAATAAAGTTTAACTTAAATGTTTTAGTAGCTCAGACTTAAACCTTTTTGTGTTGTTTATCGTTTGAATATGGTTTGGAAGAAGGTTCCAAAGACTAGTAGTATATACAAAAAACTGACGCTGGGATAAGGCACTATTAAATCGACGTTGAATTAATTTTTTCCCTCGATTAGATCTCGCAAACTGTATTCGGCTATAGAGAGAGGTTGGTTGACTTGAAATAATGATTCGATGCATAAAAATTAAACTTTTGAGTTTCAATAGATTCGAAAAACTTACATTGTTGATCTGATACGAGAAAACTGATATCGAACCACAACGTCTTTTGTTGAAAACATATCTAGCGATGTTATTATAGGCCACCTTAAGTTTTTGGAAGTCAGAGCTATCACAGTTTGAATAGATTTCACAGCCATATAACAGTACAGGAATGAGGTATGTTTTAGCGAGCAGCATGCGAAGCCTAAATGGGGTTGCGTTTTGTACTGGCCAATGATTTCGAAGCATTCCGTACATTTTACCAACAGCAGAACTGATGTGATTAGTCCAGGTTAGTTTATTATTAAATATAACTCCCAAATTTTTTGATGAATTCACTTCTTCAATTGTGTTTGCATTTACTTGAAGTCTGATGTTGTCCCTTGGGATTTCTTTATTTTTTCGAGAAAAAAATATATTTAGATTTTGACGGGTTTATACATAAACCGTTGGCTAGAGCCCAATCATTTATTTTTGTCAAGTCGTGGTTAATGTTGTTAACACCGGTATAAATGTTGCTTGCAGGACAGCTGTAGTAGACTTGAACATCGTCTGCATACATTTGTATGTCACTGTATTTAATTGTATCTGGAAGATCATTAATATACATACAGAACAGTAGAGGTCCAAGAATTGATCCCTGTGGTACTCCTCTATTAACTTTTAGTGGACTAGAGCATTTGTTGTTGACGTGCACGATTTGGGACCTGTCTGACAGATATGAAGCTAATAACTTACATGCTGTTTGCGAGAAGTAGAATTGTTTCTGGAGTTTCGATATTAACATTGAATGATCTACTGAATCAAAAGCCTTACTGCAATACTAAGCAATACTAAGAACGATAACATATTAGCATCAAGTTTTCCTCGTATATCCTCAATAACGTTCGTCAATGCAGAAATGCAGCTCCTTCCTTTCACAAAACCAGACTGAGAATCAGATAAAAGAGTATGTTCATAAAGATGTTCATTTATTTGTTGACACAGGAGATTTTCAAAAACCTTGGATAAATATGGTAAAATTGATATGGGACGATATTCATTGTTTTGTTTCGGTATTGGAACGATTTTTGACAACTTCCATTCTTCTGGATATACAGATTTGGTTAGTATCGTATTGAAAACAAATGTAATATAAGGCAAGATTTTGGGTAATATGACTTTGAGGAAAATAGGGTTCATTTGATCAGCTCCAGCTGCATTTGACTTCACATTTTGAAAACCACACATTGGTTAACACAATGAAAACTGAAACAGTATTTGATAGGAACAAAACACAAATCGTCATAAATGTTGTGAGTTGGACGTGGAATATTTATATTTACAAACGTATTGTTCATAAAATGAAGTTTTAGCCTGTAGAGTCCTTTTGACAACTTCTTTACGAGCTAATTTAAAAATTTCATACAGTTCGGGAGTTTTATACTTTTTCCACCTTCTATGTGCGGCATTTCGTTTTAGAATTAAAGATTTAATTTCACCAGTAAACCAAGGATGTTGATTAGCTTTGATTTTTTTATACCCTTCACCAATAGGTGAAAGGGTATTATTATGTTTGTGATTCCGTTTGTAATTTTTTTATTAGTGATCGTAGACCCCATAAAAATTAAGCGATGTCCGTCTGTCTGTCTGTTGAAATCAAGTTTCTGAAGCCCCTGGAGGATGGACTTAAATAAATTATATATCAAATTTTAGGAAATTCTCCCGCAATGAAGGCTATTAATGCCAAAAATTAGAAAATAACAAGATAAAAAACATACTCCTGGTGTACATGTGATAATATGTTATATATCAGATTGTAGGAAATCCCAATGCACTCTGTAAAATTTTATCAAAATCGGTCCATAAACAACTGAGATATCGCCAAAACACTGAATTTAATGTATCGCAAATTGCCCAAAGTTCGCATTAGAGAATGTTTGTTGAAAAAATGAAATGCAGAAATAGGAAAAACCATCCTCCTTTAGCACGGACCTGCATATATTTTATATCAGATTTTAGGAAATTCCCCCGCCAAGCTCGTTATTAAATTTTATCAGAAGCGGTCCATAAACAATTGAGATATCGCCATAACACTACATTTGATGTACAGCAAATTGCCCAAAGTACGTGTCTAAGAAATTTTGTTTACATTTTGTAAGTATTGTTTTAGCGATATCTCAGGTGTTTATGGACCGATTGTGATGAAATTTGACATAGTTCTTTGTGTGAGGATTTTCTAAAATCTATACTCCACAAATCTGATTACGAATACCATTCAAATTGTACCGATCAACTCAGAATCGGCAGGAGAATCGATTTCGCTACCTCCGTCCGTCCGTCTGTTTGTCTGTCTGTCCGTCCGTCTGTTTGTTTGTCCGTCCGTCTGTTTTTTTGTCCGTCCGTCTACCTGCCTGTAATTTTTTCTGTTGTAGTCAAGTTTTTGGAGCTCCTGATTTGTCGATATCTCAGGTGTTTATTTTGATGAAATTTAATAGCGTCCTTCGCAGGGCATTAGCTAAATCCTGATGCATTCGGTAATTTGTGGTAGATATAATTTAGCGTTTAAGCGATGGTGTTTTAATCGACAATGATAAAATTCAGGGTGGGACAATATCCTATCCTGTAAAATCCAGGAGCTCCACAAATCTGATTTTAGCATTAATCTTAATTTTGTGTCTGACTTTTGAACACTATGATAACATTTGAGAATGTATTATATATCAAATTATAGGTAATCTTCCTAGGAAGTACAAAAATGCAGCTAACTACATGATATCCGTTCAAAACCTACATATGTATGTAAGTATCTCACATATCAACGAAAATTTAAATTTTTTAATTGCAATTGGGAGAAATCCGTTCACGTTTGACAATTGACGTTATACAATATTGATATTCAGGGCGATAGCGCCTAAAATAAACTTTCTAGAGGGACAACATTTGACAAAAGTATTTCTGATCTCTTGAAAAGTTCAATATTGAAAATGGGCGAGCTCTATTCACATTTAGTGATATAATGCTGATAAATTAAATCACATTAAAATTGCACAAGGAACTTGAGCAAAACTTTCCAAACATCCATCGGACAGATCGAAAGAACAATACATCCCAAATATTATTGATGAAGTGTTCATTTTAATTAATTAACTAACTTCAGATTAATAAGTAAATCTTTAATAACTTTTCCGACAAAGCTGTTATCCATCCATTCAAAAGCTATATATTTCACGTATGTATCTAAAACTAAGGCTTATCATTGTTAAAGCTTTGACCTAAATCAGTCCGCTAACTTCAGAGTTTTACATAACTAATCAAGAACTTTTACTAGTTGGATAATTCGTACGAATTAAAGTGCACAACCCTCACTGGGCACTGTGTTTTTGGGTTGCATGCCAGAATACTTAAACTTCATCAAATCGATGTGCTATTGCAAATGTAAGGGCATCTACATTTTGAAGCATCTTTTCTGCATGGTTTATCTGGTCTATCGAACTTTATTAAATGTTCGTAAAATATGTGTCTATGACTTAAATATGCATTCTCTATTTGTAGTCTAGTAATCATTATCTTTCATAAAGGGACCACTTTAGAACCCAAGTGAAGCTTCCCTAGACATCAGCCACCTGCCCAACCTAACCTTTGGGTGCATAACTATTCTAGATGATGACGCCACCGAAAAGCTTTTCTTTTTCCGACTCTTAATTTTAAAGACTCTTTGCATATAATACTAGTATAACAAAATTTTGCTAGGAATTACATTAAGTACTTTTGCAACCCCATTGGTAAAGGGTATCCAAGATTCGGCAAAGCCGAATATACCACTCTTACTTGTTAGATTTTAGTGGAACACATAAGTCAAACATTTTGTTTACATTATCTTGGATAAAATGAATCTGATCATTAACATCATCAAAGAGATAAATCTGATCCCAAAAGACAGAGTTTAAGTATTCGTTTAAAAGCAAATAATTTATGTCGTGAAAATCACGGTAGGTATAAGAAGTATCCTTTCGGTCAACATAGAGATCATAAGTGGCAAACAACAAGTCGTGATTTGAGAAAATAGATGCAGATAATTGATCATACAGAAGTATTTTGGAGTTGTGATTTACAAATATAAGATCAATCAAGCTGTTGGATGACTGGCAAAAGTGTGTGGGTGTTTCAGAATTAATAGGTAAAAGATTGAGTGAGAGCATAGGTTCGATTAACGGGTTACTGACCAGTAAATTATTGTTGAAGTCTCCAACGATAAATATGTCATCATATTGTATGGATATGTTTTCTAATATATTTACAAATGATGTAACGGATATATCTCGATGGGGCCTGTAGACACTACCAAGCAGCAGTTTTTTATCTCTACAATTTAGTTCGACAAAAAGGTATTCAATTTCACTTCCCACAGC
>OW121741.1:55010293-55097793 GCA_933228675.1 Stomorhina lunata | reverse complement strand
TAGTGTAAAATTCTTAGTGCAACTATGTATTCTGTTAACTCTTTCAACAAGGGAGGCATGACATTTAACGTTCATAATTTGCCACTAAACTATAGCATGAGTAAATTGCCGCATAGGACTTTTTTATCCTTTCTTTAAGATTTGGTAGCCATTTAAGTTTATAATCAAATACACCTAGAAACTTCGCTTGTTTTGAAAGAGATAATACTTTTCCGTCAAGCTTTGGGGTTTCGAATGAAGATTCAGATTAGATTCAGATTATTTTATTCAATAAATTCATTGTTTACATATTTTTTTTTCTAAAACTAGGACTTAATTTATATATATTTTCCTACGTACAATGTACTTTTCAGGAACTTAAAACTATTTTATTTATATATACACGGTAACTTAATGCTATGTGAAAAAAACTCTTAAGGCAATAAAATATTTATAAAATTAATTTAAATGAATTATATTCCCCAAAAAAATGAAAAAAGGGAGGCACTTATTGTTTTTGTTTTGATTAATACTAGACTTATACTACCTAAAATTAACTTAAAACTAGTGAAAGATTATATTTACAAAGGACAAAGTGGAGAAGAGGAAAAATATTTACAATAGAGTTAGAGAGGGAATTTGTTCACAAAAAGTGCCTATTGTGCTGTATTGTAGACAGTGTTAGAAATGTCCAATGTTCCGATTCTACGATGGTGGAAAATAAGATCTGCACCCTGGTACAGAAGTCCAGCGTCCTTTAGCGAAAGAAGATCTACCGGGGACATATACCTCGATAGATGTAACGATTCTACACTGTTAGATCGTACATAGCACTCTCCGACAAGACTGTTCTCAAGAGAACGAGCCCTATCCAAGAATGATATGCCCGACCTAACCATGTACCCATCGATACGCTCAAAATCTATTCCACTGTGAATGGACCTACACGATGGCCTGCGATATATTCCGTCAGGTCCTTGTCTAAATCTAAGACCCAGACAAGCAACCAGGATTTTCCTCTCCCACACCCTAAGCCTCTCCATTTGGGCAGAAGAAATTCTGAACCAAACTGGAAAGGCGTAGGATATTAGGGGACGGATAATCTGTCTGTAAAGCAACAAGGGCTGGAATGAATTGCTTACTGTTAGGATAAAGATATTTACGCCTGTCTTTAATAATAATGCCAGTTGTTTTAGGAATATTTAGATGTAATCCCCACTTAACAAAGAATTCCGCCAGTTTTGCTAGGTAATTATTAACCTTCTGGTTAATATTCCTACCCCGTGGACCCGAAGACGCAATTAGAATATCGTCAGCATACGACAGAAGAAGATCACCCTCTGGAGGCTTAGGGATGTCATGAACTAATATATTGTAAAGAACAGGACCCAAAAGGGAACCCTGGGGAACTCCTGCAGTTACATATTTTTCGTCAGAGACACAATCACCCACCTTTACGTTGAACTTTCTTTCACTCAAAAAATTTGCTACAAGTCTACAAAGATGTGTATCAAATCCAAGATTAATCATCTTGAATATGATTGCATTCTGCCAGGCTGTGTCAAAGGCTTTGGCAAAATCTAAGCTGACTGCTATAGTAGGGTATCTCTTGTTGAGACCCCTAGCTACATAGTCAGCAAAGACCATAAGTGCATGTGAAGTTGAGTGACCTCGATTGAACCCAAACTGTGAGTCAGCAAGGATATTTCTCTCCTGAATCCTGTCATTTATTCGATTTAATATGAAAGACTCCAAGAGCTTTCCAAAGGGTGATAATAAAGAAATTGGCCTATAACTTTTACACTGTTTTAGGTCAGACTTCGGCTTTGGTATCGGAACTATAAGGACTATTTTCCAAATTCTTGGAAAATAGCCAATATTTATGCAGTGATTAATCAAGACTGCCAAAAAACGCCAGGTTTCGCTGCGAGTTTTTTTCAAGACAAAGTCCGGAATGCCATCAAACCCACTCGACTTTTTGTTCGGTCTGCGTTTAATGGCAGTACCGACTAATTCCGCACGAACAAAGTCAAAGCTGCCTGCATTGTTACCGTCGGCTATGACTACAACTCCAAATGTTGCAATTTGTTCATTATGTAAACTATTACTTCTGTCCCTTATAGTCTCAGAAAATGAGTCGTCGTTCGTTGCTTGTCCACCTAGGTGTACATCTGAAAAGTGGTCTGCTAACAAATTAGCTTTACCGTTATTAGACACCAAGGTGTTCCCTGGGTCCAGTAAGTAATGTACAGTCAACCGTTTGTTCTGTCCAGTTGCTGCCCTAATTGTCTTGAATGTCTTGTCGTTGATCTGTATACTACCAAGGAATTTCTTCCAGTTTTCGCGCTCAAAATTGGCATTTGCCCCTTGAATGATTCTGTCAAGGTTCTTTATGTCGGCTTTGAAAATTCGGCACCTTCCCGGATCACCAGATCTCTGAACATGATCGGGAAGTTTCAGTAACCCTTTACGTCCAACTGGTACTTTTGGTACTGAAACGTCCATTGCCTTTTGAAAAGCACGACTTAAAGATTCAACACAATTGTCAATCTCGAGCATTCAGTGGGAGCATATAACCCGTTAGTTTCCTATTTAAAGTTGAGTTAAAAAGTCCTCTGTCCATTTTCTCATAATTAAGCATAGTCAGCTTTATCCGACCTATACAGTCCGTGATGCCAAAAACTATCTCAATCGCTTTATGATCTGACTCAAAATCTAATGTTTTAAGCCCATCTCCACCTGCCCGTGGAAGCATGTCAGCAGAAGTTAACACCACATCAATATATGAAGAGGATATGCTAGTTACTCTGGTTGGCCCGTCAGTAGGGTGAATAACAAAATTTGGGTTATCTAAAAGTAGGTCGTGAAGACATCGACCACCGGAACATGTTATTGTATCTCCCCAATATGGATGTCTAGCATTCAAATCTCCTGCAACAACGAGATTTCCACCATTGGCTAGGTTCAAAATCGGTATGAGATCAGCAATTGACATCGTTCCTACCGGTCTATGATATAGTGACACAAGTGTCACTAAACCGCCGTTTAGTCTGCGGATCTTGACGACTGTGTTTTCGATAAAGCCAGTATCAATAATGATTCTCTCTCTGTTGATACTATCTCTTACGAAAACAGCCGTCCCGCCTCGTCCGTTTTGTCTATTTTGTCTAAAAATAATGTAACCGTCAATGTCCAGCTTATGCCGAGGACTAAGTCCATGCTCAGCCATAAGCAGTACGTCAGGTCTATGTTCATCTAAAAACAGTTTTAAATAATGTCGCTTGTGTCTTGAAACAATAGAGTTTGCATTAACTAAAATACATTTGAGTGATCTAGCCATGTTGACGTAAAGAAATTAACATTCCAAGCAAGGCTTCAAACTTTTCATTTTCTGTTTGAACGCTGTTATATTCCTGGAAAAAGGTATTCATTTTATTTAGGTATGTGAATAAGCCACTACCAAAGAAACGCTTACAGTCGTTTTCAATTACTTGAAATTGAGCTGTTGCACTTTTGACGGTTATGGTGTTTGACGGTTGTGTTGGAGATAGTCTAGGCTGTTGAGCTAGAGATGTTCTAGTTGGCATATTGGATGCTAAAGCTGAGGCATATGAAACGCCATTTTTAATTGATAAGTTACCGATTGTAGCCCTGGTATTGACCGTTTGTGGTCGTCTTTGTTGACCACTTTGGGTCGATTTATTTTGCTCAATTTTTTTGAGAATTTCAATTCTTCGGGGGCATTGACGAAAACTAGACGTATGCCCTACCACTCCACAGTTTACACATTTGACTGGAATACCAATTTGCTTCACAGCCTGTCCACTAACGGGGTCCTTTTTCACTGTTTCTGCAGTGTTTTGGTCTTTAGATGGAATCGGACAGTTTCCAGGACCATGCGATTCACCGCATTTGCAACACCTGTAAGGCATATTACAGTTGGCCGAAGTGTGGCCGAAGCGTTGGCAGTTGAAGCACTGAATCACTGCGCTACGTTTGAACTTTCTCAAAGTTACCCTACAGCGAAGAATATACCGCAGGCCATACAATGAATTTAGATCAGATTCTTACGAAACTTGCAAGATCCAGCGTTAAGCTTTGCTAAGCGGATAATATCCAGCTTAAATTGAAGTTCGTTAAAGTATAATTTTACATCATCTATGGTATATGAACCCGATAAACCCTAAATAACCAAAGTTAATGGTCGCTGTCCCTTCGGTATGTATGTATAGAAGTTTATTTGTCTATCCACAAACAACTCTTTAACAGTGCTAAAATCTGTCAGGGTGCAGACCCCAACATTGGTGGCGTTTCTAGACATAATTTGAATGTTAAAATTGGCACACCAATTTTAACATTAAAACTAGTGTCTTTTCTATTAATAATGTCGTGTCTTTTATCTTATATTCTTAAACGTGCAATAATTGTATGTTTATATATATATATATATATATATATATATATATATATATAGAATGACTATCTCGAAAACGGCTCTAACGATTTTGATAAAATTTGGGCAGTGGGTATCTTTTTTGATGTATAGGTCGAAGAAGAAGAGACTTTTGGAACCTTTGCCTCTAAGAGGGTAAAAAAGGGGAAAAAAGGGAAAAAATCGAAAACGCTATATCTCCTTAAGTAATAGGTATAGAAACAAAATTTGAATTATGTTTTAAATAGCTATAAAAATAAACGGACAGGTGTTTGGTACTTTTTTGAAACTATGTCCGATAAGGGGTAAAAAAGGGTGAAAATAGTTTTTTTGGTACCTTTTTAACCCACTGTTATATTTTAAACTAAGGAATATAGAAAGAAACTTTGTACTGCAATCAATAGATGTGAAAGAAATATTGAACACGTGTTTGGTACTTTTTTGATTTTGTGGCCAAAATGTGTAAAAAAAGGGATAAACTGATAACTTAACATCTACAAAAGTTATAAGAATAGAAAAATTATGTTAACTGCTTTCTAATAAAATGTACCAAATTCAATTGGTACCAAAGAAGTACCAATTATGCATATGGAACTTTTTGAAATTAGGGGATAAAAAGGGGAAAAAATTAGTAATGTTATAACTTTAAAACAAATGAATGTTTGTCTGTATGTATGTTCTTTATAGAATAGTAAACTGTGAATTTGATCATGTTACGCTCTTTAGCAAAGATGTTGCGGATAAGCCGGCGGAGGTTTTTAAGTTGGTATACCGAATTTCCGATAGGTGGCGCCACTGAAAATTACTAAAAATTAATTAAACCGTAAACTGTACATTTGATCATGCTATGATCTTTTGCAAAGTTGTAGCGCATGAGCCGGCGAATGCTTTTTAATTGGTGTGAATAATTTCCGACAGGTGGCGCTATTGAAAATTACTCAAAGTCAATTTAATCGTAAGCTGTACATATAATCATGCTATTATCTTTAGCAATGTTGTTGCACATGAGCCGACGAAGGTTTCTTAGTTGGTATGAAGAAATTTCGACAGGTGACTGAAATTTACTTAAAGTCAATTTAATCGTAAACTGTACATTTAATCATGCTATAATTTTTAGCAAAGTTATTGCGGATAATCCGACGAAGGTTTATTAATTGGAATGACCAAAGTCCGATAGGTGGCGCCACTGAAAATTACTCAAAATGAATTAAATCGTAAACTGTGCATTTGATCAGACTATAAGTAAATTAAATCATAAACTGTGCATTTGATCATGTTATGATCATAAGCAAAGTTATTACGCATAAGCAGATGAAGGTTTCTTAGTGGTATGAACGACTTCAGGCGGCGCCACTGAAAACTACTCAAAATGAATTAAATCGTAAACTGTGCATTTGATCAGACTATAATCTTTAGCAAAGTTGTTGCGCATGAGTCGACGGAGGTTTCTGTTGGTATGACAAATTTTCAAAATTATTTAAAATGAGTTAAACTGTAACTGTATAAAATAAAATATATAAAAACTATAAAATTTGCCTCAAAATGCTTATCATAAAGCCCCGAGCAAGGCTCGGTCAACCAGGTACTATTTATATTATAAGCTGTTATTACCGGAATATGCTTAGATTTAATATCTACCTTATTGTTTACACCAGCAACTGCAGCAGCGGCGGCTCCATCTTTTGTTGAGGCACCAGCACCTACATCAGCCCCTTCGGCTGGATACTTTGCGACACCTTGTTGAGTGGGGGTTTTCGGAATTGCCCCACGACTTCCTTCAGTTTTGCCAGCTACGGCTTTAGCCTGTCTTGCACTATTATTTATATTTTTGTCGGAAGATTTTTTCTTGCTCTTCCTTGGCTTTCCACTGTCATCTTGTGTAAGAGGTTCTTCTAAAACCATCTCCTCCTCGCTAGCGTAACCCTCAGTCGGGAGTTGGCAGTTAAATTTCTTCATTAAAACTTCGAGGTTCCTTTGAAGATTTATGTTCTGCTCAAGGAGCATTTGGAACTTCTAACTAAGGTCCTTATTAGCTTTGTCACGTTCACTTATTTGGTGCAGAAGTTCCTCTACATTTTCTTTGTTGACCCTAGGTCGTTTGAGAGGATTAATATCCTCCTCCATGATGTTGTTAGTGCTTGTTTGTTTTTTTTAGAAACACTGCACTTTATATTATTTTAAATTTTGATTACTACTATTTTAGACAGCCTTCTCAATATTTCACAGCACCACTTTAAATTTGAGTGACTACTACTACTACTACTACTGGTTTGCCTTCTCACTTTTGCAAGGCACCCAAAATTGTTTTTATTTAGAATGTATTATTAAATAGTGACTACTATTTCTTCTCAAAATTATGAGGTACTAAAAATATTTTTTTAGTGACTACTAGTTGCCACTCTCTTCACAGTTTTTGATTTAAATAACAATTTTTATTATATTTTTGGGGAAAATGTTTTTTTAAAAACAGTATCTTTAGTGTCTTTTTCACTTTATTTTTGTTTATATATTATTTTGACTTTTGCCAGCCTTTTTGTATACTTTTCCGCTAGCCTTATTAGGCATTTTTCACTATTTAACTTTTTAGATTACACTTCACAAGCATTGTTCACTCTTCAATTCTCGATCGATCAATCGTTCGGTTTCGAATGAAGGTATTCTCTTCCTTATAAATATTACCATTTCTGTTTTAGATGAATTAATTATTATTTCGGTTAGAGTGCTGGGAATTTACCTCTAACGATTAATACTACATCGTCAGCCACGACTTCTACTCCAAGAGCATTTAATTGTACTAGTATATAATTTAATGCAAGTATCCATAGTGCAGGTGAATTAATTCCCCCTTGGGGCGTACCTCTAGTGTCCAGTGCATTTAGAGCTGATCCTTCCAGTTCTGACTGTATATGGCGTTGTGTGAGAAACTTTATTATAAACGTTTTAACATTTGTATCGCAACCACTGTTGTCTAATGCTATCTCAATAGCCTCTGATTTTATGTTGTTAAAGGACCCTTCAATATCTAAGAAGCATGCCAAAGCATATTCTCCTTGATTTAATGATTGCTCAATTCTTGATGTTAAGCTATGCAGTGCCGTTTCAACTGATTGACCTTTGATATATGCATGTTGGTCGGGAGAAAAAGGCATATTAGCAATCCTCCCTCTAACGTGATTATCTAGGATTCTTTCTATAGTTTTCAGTAAAAAAGACGATAGACTGATAGGTCTATAGTCTTTATCTTCATGATGTTGGATTTTACCAACTGTTGGTATTAATACTACCTCTACTTTCCTCCAATTTTTTGGAACGTAAGCATGCTCTATGCATGCAGTGAATAGTCTCTTTAACAGTTCCTCCGTAGTCCCAATAGATGTTTGTAACATAATTGTAAGGTTCAAATGTTCCGATTGCCCATCTAATTTTATCAATTGTAATAAGATCTTTGCATACATTATTTCTAAATTGTTCGGTGATAACTGGGATTGGTATTCTGCTGCGTTTAGTTAAATAATACTTCTAGTGTTTCTTTTGCAGACATCGTCCATTCATCATTGTGTAATGCAGTTTTATTTTCCAGCTGGGGTATGCCTAGTCTGTCCAGGTTCATCAAAGGTCTGCTTCCTTTAATATATTTTGCTTCCACAGGGCGGCTTGGTATCTTCGTGAGTCGTTGGGCAAAGGCTATGCTTATTTGGGTTAAATAATAAGAAACTTCTATGTTTGTACAATACGAGTTTTGATCTTACGATCCGCACTACACAATGGTAAATTTACCGAGTTCTTTTGGAACTTCGGCTCGATTTAAAGTACAAACGTTTTCTTAATGACTATGTATAGGGCTTTATGAAATATCGGATAAATTTGTAAGCTATATACGAGATATTAGTAAATAATAATCCGATTGATTAACTATGAGCCTACTATCCAACGAGATAAATGCTTCAGCTCTCGGTTGGCTAACTACGTTTTAATGGTAAGTGCTTCAGCTACTATTGATCCGATCGGCTATCTACGGAATTAAAGAATACTCCGATGAGATAAAAACTTCGGCCCTCAATCGGCTAACTACAGCATTCAATCCGACGAGATAAATACTTCGGCTCTCGGTCGGGTAACTACAAAGCAAAGAATACTCCGATGAGATAAAAACTTCGGCTCTCAATCGGCTAACTACAGCATTCAATCCGACGAGATAAATACTTCGGCTCTCGGTCGGTTAACTACAAAGCAATGAATACTCCGATGAGATAAAAACTTCGGCTCTCAATCGGCTAACTACAGCATTCAATCCGACGAGATAAATACTTCGGCTCTCGGTCGGTTAACTACAAAGCAAAGAATACTCCGAAGAGATAAAAACTTCGGCTCTCAATCGGCTAACTACAGCATTCAATCCGACGAGATAAATGCTTCGGCTCTCGGTCGGTTAACTACAAAGCAAAGAATACTCCGATGAGATAAAAACTTCGGCTCTCAATCGGCTAACTACAGCATTCAATCCGACGAGATAAATACTTCGGCTCTCGGTCGGTTAACTACAAAGCAAAGAATACTCCGATGAGATAAAAACTTCGGCTCTCAATCGGCTAACTACAGCATTCAATCCGACGAGATAAATCCTTCGGCTCTCAATCGGCTAACTACAACATAATAATATAACAATCGGATCAACTAACTACGATGTTAACTGCAAGGAAGAACTCTAAGTTCTGCCTGCTTTTTGTGTTAAAAACAAGAATACTTATACTGGTATGGTTATCAACTAAATGAGAATTATGTTTAGGTTCTGTTTTTATTTATTAATATATATTTAGATATATTAAGGAGGTAGCAAAAATGAAAAATAGGGTGTACAGAAAAGAGTGTAGTGTTGTAGATAGATAGTAGAAGAATTTAATATAAAATATTTGTAACGGCACGTTACAATTGAAATTCTTAATGTTGCTTGCAACGTAATTTTGTTTTGGATGTATCTTTTACATTTTCCAGATCTTTTAATTTGTTTACAAAACTCTGTCTTCTACCTTTTCTTATTTGTTTTTTTAAATTCTTTCCTGTTTTCTTTATAAGATTTCCATTTATGTTCCGTATTGTACTTTCTAGCTGCATTTAGTGCTTTCATTGTATTAAGTCTGATTTTTTCTAGGTCTTTATGCCAAGACTATTCTAATTTTTTGTGTTTACTATTACTACTGGAGCACGAATTCTTGATGGCTATGTTAAAAGCTTCCTCTAGATTTCTTGAAATATGTTCTTTATCCTGAGTATTATTAATCTCTCGTTCTAGCGGTTGTAGGGAGTTAGATAAACTGCTAAGAAAATTATCCCATTTTATTCGTCTTGGATTTCTTATTTCTACTGTGAATATAATAAAGTCCATTACAGCCAGTCCACGTTCATTTGTGTCAGTACTACCCCACAACATATGATGGGCGTTTGCGTCACAGCCTATGACGAGGTCAGTATAGTGCTGTTTACAGTGTTTTGTAACTTGTCTAGTTATCTCTGGGGGTGGATCAGAGTCGTCATCGAGTGCAAAGTATGAGGATGAGAAAAAAGCTTTCCGCCCTTCTCTCTGCAGTTCTACTACTGCCTGGTCCCTATTTGTAAATTGGTTTAATGGAAAACTCTTTAGATCTTTTTTTGCTGAAATGCGAGCTCTAATTTTATTTGACTTGGTGCACATTAAAGTTTCATAGTCTTTATTATTAAGACTGCCTATCCCGTTCGAAGTTATCCATGCTTCCTGTATTAGGATCATGTCCACGTTGTGCCTGTTGATGTAGAGAATTAAGTTAGTCGTTGCCTCAATAGAGTGATGGAGATTAATCTGGAGAAGTTTAAGCACCATTACTTACCGGAGGTGGATTGTTAATTCTCTTGATAACAGGCGTAGCTATCACGTTGCTAATGCCAACGCTTATCCTAAAACCATTTGCCTCTAGCAGCTCTATAGTTTTATTATTTACCCTAATAATAACGGTTTGACCAAGCGGGGTTGGCCTTCCCATATAGGCTATTTCCCAGTCAGCCGATGGATATATCGACTGGTTTTGTGCCCTTAACAACTCGATCAGACGAGCCCTGCAAATTATTTTTCCGGTAATGAAGGCCCGAATTTTTGGACTTGGCCTCAGATCCTCTTCATCTTTTATTTTAAGATCACCTCCCTCATTTCTAATATTGCTTGCTAACCAGTTCCTGGTTTCATCATTTTTGCAATATAGGATTTTATAGCCGTCATGCGTGTAAATATTCAAAAAAGATGGCACGAACTCGTTGTTTCGAATACATTCCGTAATACAGAGCTGTAGTCGATTTTCAAGAATGCTCCATTTTTCTGAGTCAGCCAAAATTATAAGTGTCATCGTTCGGCTTTATTTTCTTTTTCATGTTCTCCACTGGAGATTTCGTTTCCGCAGTTCTGTTGCGTTTGCTACTCTCGAATACTGGAAAAGGTATTTTAAAGTTATTATTAACAACACCTTTACTAGAAGAGGCTATATTGTCCATAATATGAGAGTTCCCGACATGAGTTGGAGAGCAAGATTTCCCTTGATACAATGGCGGGGTGGCCCTTGTTATCAAAGAAAATATGACTCTCTTCTTCATTCGCAACATCCACATTCGATGGGTTTGTTTCAAGAGCGGGTTGGCCCTTTATGCAACTCGTCGAAATGTAAACGACGTGACTACAGTGTTTCTCCATAAATTTTGTCAAATTGTCATCCACAAACCTTTCAGTGGTTAGGGCGGGTTGCCCGTATTCACGTTAGTTTGTCTATTTATATTTCTATTATCCCGACTTGATTTCGAGCTTCAAGCCCCCTCCCCCCCTTGATAAGAGAGCGGAGTGGCCCTGCTTGTAATTAGAGGCGTCAATCTCTTTATCAACAGCTTCGACTCCTAATAATGAGATTGTATCCTTAGAGGGTTGGCCCATTTTACAATTCATTATGTCGCAATCGTCGCCATGCCGAGTTCCTTCAGAAGAGACGAGTACTGGGTCGGGTTGGACGTTCATACTCGGCAGCTTCTTTATAATTGTGCTTTGAACCTCAGAGTACCTTTAGTCCAGTTTACTATGGCTTCTTTTTTTGCTCGAATCTCCTCGCTAGTCAGATTACCCACAGTTTTTCCCACTACTGCAAATCTATCCATGGCTTTGACAAGCGATTTGTCATCAGCCGGCACATTCCTTTCTATCGTACAATTCAAATTCTCATGTTCAGAGACAATAGTGAGAGCCTTCGCCAGACGACTCTTCTCACTGGAAGTTAAATTGCTCTTCTTGCCGAGCAATTAAATATTTCTCCGAGCATTCTTAACTGTTGAGCTCGAAACATTAGACGCATTGGTCAAGTTTGACGATGCAACTGATTTACTATCGTCAGTAACGTTCAATAGCGCAGTTGAATTACTCATCTTATTAGACAAAAATAAGAAGAGGAAAAAAAATATGTTTTTTTACCCGATGAGATATACATACCTAATATAGAATTAGGCAGGAGTCTAAAATTGCAAGTGTCACACTTTACTATTTCTTTCATCATTTAGTCGTATTAATTATATCTACAGCAACTTTCTATATTCAGTTTCAATTTTTATTAGAAATAAAAATAATACAACTAAAATCAATAACACATCTTATGACATAAATATATACTGTATAAACACTTTTTAATAAAGAAAATGTATATATGAATCACTCTGTTAATTACCAGTCATTAATTAAGCAAACAGGAGAAAACAAACTTTTTTTCCCTTTTTTTTGAACCACCCTGTATCCAAATGAAATAAATAAACAAAGATTGGAAAAAATTAACTAATTTCCAAAGTGAATTAAATAAGTGTTTTTACTTAATTTTAAGGCAAAATTCTATTTAAATAAATATTTAAAGTGTCTAGTATCTAATTATTTATTATTTTTTATTTTTATTGTACGTTTTAATATAATAAAGTGGTGTTATATTTTACCTTAATATCTTGGTATTTTTATTCATAAAAATATAGGCTATAAAGTGAATTTGAACAAAAATCAAAAACGATTCCATGTACATATACAGAGCCTAAGGGCATCGACAGAGGACGATAATGTGATCATTTTAAGCTATCAACCACTCCTAGAAAGACTTGGAATTCATTGTTATAGACTAGCAAATTTTCGAAAATTTAGTATTCTATTCTAAGGGTGAATTCGTATTCCCAAACAAAAATCAAAAACGATTCCGTGTGCTTCTACAGGGCTAGGGGGAATCAACAGAGGTCAGTACTGTGATTTTTTCAAGGTACAATACACTCCTGGAAAGACTTGATGTCCCTGGTTATAGACCGGCAAACTTTTTATAATCCAAAAAAAAATTTCTAAAATTGAAATCGTATTTGAACACATAAATCGAAAACGAATCAACAGAGGACAGTACTGTAATTCTTTTAAGGTACAATACACTCCTGGAAAGACTTGAGGTCCCTGGTTATAGACCGGCAAACTTTTTATAATCCAAAAAAATTTCTAAAATTGAAATCGTATTAGAATACATAAATCAAAAACGATTCCGTGTGCTTCTACAGGGCTAGGGGGAATTGACAGAGGACAGTACTGTGATACTTTTAAGGTATAATACACTCCTGGAAAGACTTGAGGTCCCTGGTTATAGACCGGCAAACTTTTTATAATCCAAAAAAAAACTTCTTAAATTGATATCGTATTTGAGGACAGTACTGTGATACTTTTAAGGTATAATACACTCCTGGAAAGACTTGAGGTCCCTGGTTATAGACCGGCAAACTTTTTATAATCCAAAAAAAAACTTCTTAAATTGATATCGTATTTGAACACATAATTCAAAAACGATTCCCTGTGCTTCTACAGGTACTGTCATACTGTGATTCTTTTAAGGTATAATACACTCCTGGAAAGACTTGAGGTCCTCGGTAATAGACCAACACTTTAGGTATATTTAGAAACTTTGAACATAATTTTTCACATGGTTGATAACTACTTCAATGTTTTTTCTTCTTCTCCGTTTCACTTCATTCATCATAAAATAATACCAAAGGGAAAATACTACAGAAGGGGCTTGAAGTATTTTTAATTTTTTTAAAAATTTGACACATTTATTAGAAAAGTTTATGATTAAAACATTTTAAGATAAATATTTTTATTTTTAGGAAACATTTTTAATATTAAATAAAAACATTTTGCATTACAAAAAAGGCATTATTTACTTAAAAATACATATATATTAAAAATATATATTTTTACTAAAAAAAAATTTTAAAGACTATTTTGCATTAAAGGATTTTTAGGTTTTAAGGATTTTAAGAAATCTTCTTTATTCCAAATAAAAAAGTAAATTAAAAATCTAACTACTCTTTTATTAAATTAACACAATTATCGAAGGTCGATAATAATGTGCACCCGCTATTGTCATTACTTCTTTACGTGTGGCAACATCACTGATAATTAAAAATCGCTAAAAAAAATAAAAATCGCTTTTATTCAATATCTAAAAATGTGCCGTATTTTTGCCGCCACAACAGCTTAACACCTCCATTGTGCACGCGTGTAAAGAAACAAAACAGGAGAAAACAAACTTTTTTTCCTTTTATCTGAACCACCCTGTTTCAAAAATTAAATATGTAAACAAAGATTGGAAAAAATTATCTAATTTCCAAAGTGAATTAAATAAGTGTTTTTACTTAATTTTAAGGCAAAATTCTATTTAAATAAATATTTAAAGTGTCTAGTATCTAATTATTTATTATTTTTTATTTTTATTGTACGTTTTAATATAATAAAGTGGTGTTATATTTTACCTTAATATCTTGGTGTTTTTATTCATAAAAATATAGGCTATAAAGTGAATTTGAACAAAAAATCAAAAACAATTCCATGTACATATACAGGGCCTAAGGGCATCGATAGAGGACGATAATGTGATCATTTTAAGCTATAAACCACTCCTAGAAAGACTTGGGATTCATTGTTATAGACTAGCAAATTTTCGAAAATTAAAAGTTTAGTACACTATTCTAAGGGTGAATTCGTATTCCCAAACAAAAATCAAAAACGATTCCGTGTGCTTCTACAGGGCTAGGGGGAATCAATAGAGGACAGTACTGTGATTCTTTTAAGGTACAATACACCGGCAAACTTTTTAAAATCCAAAAAAAAAATCTAAAAGTGAAATCGCATTTGAACACATATATAAAAAACGGTTCCGTGTGCTTCTACAGGGCTAAGGGGAATCAACAGAGGACAGTACTGTGATTCTTTTAAGGTACAATACACTCCTGGAAAGACTTGAGGTCCCTGGTTATAGACCGGCAAACTTTTTATAATCCAAAAAAAAATCTAAAATTGAAATCGTATTTGAACACATAAATCAAAAACGATTCCGTGTGCTTCTACAGGGCTAGAGGGAATTAACAGAGGACAGTACTGTGATACTTTTAAGGTATAATACACTCCTGGAAAGACTTGAGGTCCCTGGTAATGGACCGGCAAAATTTTATAATCCAAAAAAAAATTTCTAAAATTGAAGTCGTATTTGAACACATAAATCAAAAACGATTCCGTCTGCTTCTACAGGGCTAGGGGGAATTAACAGAGGACAGTACTGTGATTCTTTTAAGGTACAATACACCGGCAAACTTTTTAAAATCCAAAAAAAAATTCTAAAAGTGAAATCGCATTTGAACACATATATCAAAAACGATTCCGTGTGCTTCCACAGGGTAAAGGGGAATCAACAGAGGACAGTACTGTGGTTCTTTTAAGGTAAAATACACTCCTGGAAAGACTTGAGGTCCCTGGTTATAGACCGGCAAACTTTTTATAATATAAAAAAAAAATTTCTAAAATTGAAATCGTATTTGAACACATAAATCAAAAACGATTCCGTGTGCTTCTACAGGGCTAGGAGGAATCAACAAAAGACAGTACTGTGATTCTTTTAAGATACAATACACTCCTGGAAAGACTTGAGGTCCCTGGTTATAGACCGGCAAACTTTTTATAACCCAAAAAAAATTTCTAAAATTGAAATCGTATTTGAACACAAATCAAAAACCATTCCGTGTGCTTCTACAGGGCTAGGGGGAATCAACAGAGAACAGTACTGTGATTCATTTAAGGTATAATACACTCCTGGAAAGACTTGAGGTACCTGGTTATAGACCGGCAAACTTTTTAAAATCCAAAAAAAATTTTCTAAAATTGAAATCGTATTTAAACACATAATTCAAAAACGATTCCCTGTGCTTCTACAGGGCTAGGTGGAATCAACAGAGGACAGTACTGTGATTCTTTTAAGGTAAAATACACTCCTGGAAAGACTTGAGGTCCCTGGTTATAGACCGGCAAACTTTTTATAACATAAAAAAAAAAATTCTAAAATTGAAATCGTATTTGAACACATAAATCAAAAACGATTCCGTGTGCTTCTACAGGGCTAGGAGGAATCAACAGATGACAGTACTGTGATTCTTTTAAGGTACAATACACTCCTGGAAAGACTTGAGGTCCCTGGTTATAGACCGGCAAACTTTTTATAATATAAAAAAAAAATTCTAAAATTGAAATCGTATTTGAACACATAAATCAATAACGATTCCGTGTGCTTCTACAGGGCTAGGAGGAATCAACAGAGGACAGTACTGTGATTCTTTTAAGGTAAAATACACTCCTGGAAAGACTTGAGGTCCCTGGTTATAGACCGGCAAACTTTATATAATATAAAAAAAAAATTCTAAAATTGAAATCGTATTTGAACACATAAATCAATAACGATTCCGTGTGCTTCTACAGGGCTAGGAGGAATCAACAGAGGACAGTACTGTGATTCTTTTAAGGTAAAATACACTCCTGGAAAGACTTGAGGTCCCTGGTTATAGACCGGCAAACTTTTTATAATATAAAAAAAAAATTTCTAAAATTGGAATCGTATTTGAACACATAAATCAAAAACGATTCCGTGTGCTTCTACAGGGCTAGGAGGAATCAACAGAGGACAGTACTGTGATTCTTTTAAGATACAATACACTCCTGGAAAGACTTGAGGTCCCTGGTTATAGACCGGCAAACTTTTTATAACCCAAAAAAAATTTCTAAAATTGAAATCGTATTTGAACACAAATCAAAAACGATTCCGTGTGCTTCTACAGGGCTATGTGGAATCAACAGAGGACAGTACTGTGATTCTTTTAAGGTATAATACACTCCTGGAAAGACTTGAGGTCCTCGGTAATAGACCAACACTTTAGGTATATTTAGAAACTTTGAACATAATTTTTCACATGGTTGATAACTACTTCAATGTTTTTTCTTCTTCTCCGTTTCACTTCATTCATCATAAAATAATACCAAAGGGAAAATACTACAGAAGGGGCTTGAAGTATTTTTAATTTTTTTTAAAATTTGACACATTTATTAGAAAAGTTTATGATTAAAACATTTTAAGATAAATATTTTTATTTTTAGGAAACATTTTTAATATTAAATAAAAACATTCTGCATTACAAAAAAGGCATTATTTACTTAAAAATACATATATATTAAAAATATATATTTTTACTGAAAAAAAAATTTAAAGACTATTTTGCATTAAAGGATTTTTAGGTTTTAAGGATTTTAAAAAATCTTCTTTATTTCAAATAAGAAAGTAAATTAAAAATCTTATTACCCTTTTATTAAATCAACACAATTATCGGAGGTCGATAATAATGTGCACCCGCTATTGTCATTACTTCTTTACGAGTGGCAACATCACTGATAATTAAAAATCGCTGAAAAAAATAAAAATCGCTTTTATTCAATATCTAAAAATAAAAATAAAGATTGGAAAAAAATTAATTCCCTTAAAAACTTCAACAGATAAAAATAATTTTTTTGTTTTTCTTGAAAACTGTACTGGAATACGTCCATAATAACTAATATTTGTGATCAATGTTATTCCATATTAAAATTTTCATTTTCCTTGGCGTTTTTTTTTCTTCAATATATAAAAAACCTTAAAATAAGAACTTTCCCAAAAATTGGTTCACATCTCCAATAAATTCCATAATACCAAAGCAAAATTTAAGTTATATTGCGTAGCGCCTTTTTGTCCGGACTACTGGTTAATGACAAGGATATAATAGGATTAATTTTCGCAAATACCGAAAATTCTCCTGAACCTTTTCAAGCTAACTTTTTGGAAAATGTTAATATAACTGAAAAATGTGCCGAATTTTTGCCGCCATAACAGCTTAACACCTCCATTGTGCAAAACTTTTTGGAATTCGTCGAAACGGCAGTAGAAAATTTGACTTAAATGCAGTTTATTCAAGTCGCAGATATTGAGCCCAAATTACTAGGGCTAAAATTTTGGTCGGTGTGATCTTATTTCCGAGATATAGGCCTCAAAAGTTTGAACAAAAAAAGCGTTTTTTGCCGACATTTCTTGACTGATTTTGATCATCTTGGTGTCATTGGAAAGGTAATAAAAATGTCTTTTTGATAGCATCAAAATTTGATCCCAACAAAATTTAAATCAAAAATATTTTTATTATATAGTAATTTTGTGTCTTAAAAAGCAAAATGGTAACCCTATTTTATGATTTTCTATAGTTTTATTGCAATATAGTAATATTTCTGAAATATAGTAACACTGTTTTGTGACTCCATTTTAATTGGTTTATTTACAAAAATTCCGTGTCATATCTGCACACTTATGTATGTAATGGAAGACTTATTTTACACAAAAAATGAAAAATTATTTTCAAAAAATTGCGCGATTTTTTGAAAATAATTTTTCACCTGCGGCGCTTAATTTCATATCCACTTTCTAAGCAGGTAGTGGATCTTGAAAATAAAATAGCTTTCAAGTTGCGTGCAGCCTACGTCACAGCTGTTAATTTCAATACATTTGAATAAGCAATATATGTGAAAAACTTGAATGGAAAACTGTAAGAAACCACCAAAAAACATCAAACATCCCCACTAAAGCCCCCAGGTTAAAATTTTTCACCTTTTAAGAGATCCAATATCCCCAAAACTCCAAATCTGACAGCCCTGGTAAAACAATGATGATTATAAAATAATTTATTTTTTAGATTTAGCGATTTTAAATTACAATCTGAGGGAAGTATTACATTGCAGCGATTAATCAATATCATTTCTGTTAATGCTGCCACATGTTATGTACAAACGATAATGGGAATGTACATTATTACCGACATTTAACAATTCTTTTGATTTATTGAACTAATAATACATGTGACTAAATAATTTTTTTTTAAATATATGTTAAAGTAAAAAAAAAAATAGTTTAGTAACAAAATGAAACAATTTTTAAAATAGTTATTTTATATAAAATAAAATAGTAAAATGTTTTTATTTAAAAATAAAATGTTAAAATGTTTGAAACAAGATTTTCTTGTAATAAACGTACCAAAATATTAAAAGAATTAAAATACTTCAAGCCCCTCCAGTAGTCTTTTCCCTTTGGTATTATTTCATGATGAATGAAGTGAAGCGGAGAAGTACTGTCCTCTGTCGACTCCCCCTACCCCTGTATCAGCACTCGGAATCGTTTTTGATTTTTGTATTCATATACGATTTCACTTTTAGAATTTTTTTTATTTTAAAAAGTTAGCCGGTCTATAACCAGGGACCTCAAGTCTTTTCAGGAGTGTATTATACCTTAAAAGTATCACAGTACTGTCCTCTATCGATTCCCCCTACCCCTGCATCAGCACACGGAATCGTTTTTATTTTTGTGTTCAAATACGATTTCAATTTTAGAAATTTTTTTTTGGATTATAAAAAGTTTGCCGGTCCATTACCAGGGACCTCAAGTCTTTTTAGGAGTGTATTATATTAAAAGTATCACAGTACTGTCCTCTGTTGATTCCCCCTAGCCCTGTAGAAGCACACGGAATCGTTTTTGATTTATGTATTCAAATACGATTTCACTTTAAGAAGTTTTTTTGGATTATAAAAAGTTTGCCGGTCTATAACCAGGGACCTCAAGTCTTTCCAGGAGTATATTGTACCTTAAAAGAATCACAGTACTGTCCTCTGTTGATTCCCCCTAGCCCTGTAGAAGCACACGGAATCGTTTTTGATTTATGTGTTCAAATACGATTTCAATTTTAGAAATTTTTTTTTGGATTATAAAAAGTTTGCCGGTCTATAACCAGGGACCTCAAGTCTTTCCAGGAGTGTATTGTACCTTAAAAGAATCACAGTACTGTCCTCTGTTGATTCCCCCTAGCCCTGTAGAAGCACACGGAATCGTTTTTGATTTATGTGTTCAAATACGATTTCAATTTTAGAAATTTTTGTTTGGATTATAAAAAGTTTGCCGGTCTATAACCAGGGACCTCAAGTCTTTCCAGGAGTGTATTGTACCTTAAAAGAATCACAGTACTGACCTCTGTTGATTCCCCCTAGCCATGTAGAAGCACACGGAATCGTTTTTGATTTTTGTTCGGGAATACGAATTCACCCAGTGTACTAAACTTTTAATTTTCGAAAATTTGCTAGTCTATAACAATGAATCCCAAGTCTTTCTAGGAGTGGTTTATAGCTTAAAATGATCACATCGTCCTCTATCGATGCCCTTAGGCCCTGTATATGTACATGGAATCGTTTTTGATTTTTTGTTCAAATTCACTTTATAGCCTATATTTTTATGAATAAAAATACCAAGATATTAAGGCAAAATATAACACCACTTTATTATATTAAAACGTACAATAAAAATAAAAAATAATAAATAATTAGATACTAGACACTTTAAATATTTATTTTAATAGAATTTTGCCTTAAAATTAAGTAAAAACACTTATTTAATTCACTTTGGAAATTAGTTAATTTTTTCCAATCTTTGTTTATTTATTTCATTAGAAAAAAAAAAGTTTGTTTTCTCCTGTTTGTTTTCTTCTCATCGATGAAACTTTGAATATAATTTCACACATGGTTGATGATTACTTCAATGTTTTTTCTTCTTCTCGGTTTCACTTCATTCATCATGAAGAAAAAGACTACTGGAGGGGAGGAAGTATTGTCATTTTATTTCATTCCTAAATTAGATATAACTTTAACGAAATAAAATGTTTGATGTTTTTAATATATTTTTATTTTTAGTAAAAATGCTTTATATGAAATCAAACTGTTTTCTTCAGTAACAAACATGTTAGATACATTAAAACAAAGACTTTTTGTATAAAATTGATTTTTTTGGTACAAAATAGATTTTCTTTTGAAAAATATTTTTATTACCAAAAAAAATATTTATTTCTTAAAAATTAGTTTTTCTTTAAAATCTATTCTTTGAAGAACGTATTTTTTGTCGACACAATCTTCTATTATTTTAATAATTAATCTATTAAAATTAGTGGTAGACAACAGGCAACAGAGAACAGAACAATCGTGAGCAGAGTTGCCGTTTTTATACTTTTAAATAAAATTTGCATATTTTTCAAATTGAAGTTCTGATGTTTACAAAAAACTATTTCTACTCCATTTTTTTTTTTAATTTTATCAAAAAATAATTTTTTTACAAAAAATATTTTTATCAAAAATGTTTCTAAAAAATTTACTTTTGATAGGAAATTTTACAAAAATTTGCTCTTAAAAGGCACGTAATCGTTTTATTTATGTCATGTACGATTTCACTTTTAGATTTTTTTTGATTTTAAAAAGTTTGCCGGTCTATAACCAGGGACCTCAAGTCTTTCCAGGAGTGTATTATACCTTATAAGAAAAACTGTCATCTGTTGATTCCCCCTAGCCATATAGATGGACACGGAATCGTTTTTGATTTTTGTGTTCAAATGCGATTTCACTTTTAGATTTTTTTTTTTATTTTAAAAAGTTTGCCGGTCCATAACCAGAGACCTCAAGTCTTTCTTGGAGTAAATAACACCTTAAAAGAATAGCAGTACTGTCCTCTGTCGATTCCTCCTAGCCCTGATTAGTGTTATTATATTTTTAATTTTGGAAAATTTGCCGGTCTATAACAATAGACCCCAAGTCTTTCTATTAGTAGTCTATAGCTTAAAATAATCATATTGTCGGCTTCTATCGATGCCCCCAGGCCCTGTATATGTACACGGAATCGTTTTTGATGTTTATTTTTGTTCAAATTCACTAAATGGTCTGCTGTTTTATGAATGAAAACACCAAGATATTAACACCAGTTTATTATATTAAAACGATTAATAAAAATAACAATAAAAAACAATAAATAATTTGATACTAGTCACTTTAAATATTTATTTAAAAATAATTTTGTCCAAAAATTAAGTTAAAATACTTATTTATTATTATTTATTATTTACTTTGGAAATTAGTTAATTTTTTCCAATCTTTGTGCCCATTTTTCTTTTTGTCAACTCCGCATTTTTATTAATGTGGTGTTGCACTTTTAATTTTAGTAGTTTAATTTTATTTAAATTTATTAAAAGAACAATAAAATTAAAAGTTAAGGAAACAAAGTTATTATAATAAAATTATTGAATTTGATAAACGATTTAAATGCGTCTTCGCGTCTTAGCTGTTGCACGTCTTCTTCTCAACTGCTTCTACAGAGGATCAGAGTTGCCACGTGGATTTTCTCATCCCACAACTAGGCCATCCTGCACTGAATTCGCCTCGAATTCTTCGTCATCTAGGCTCACACACCATGGCTTCATATACTCGGCACAAGTGGTTGTATTTTTTGGACCTTCTGACAAACCGACTTTGGATACATTGTAGGTGTCGTTACCTTTCACAGAAGTGACCTCATACGGACCTAAGTACTTCGCCTTTAACTTCAGTCCTGGGCCAAATTGAGTTCGTTTGATGGCTACCAGGTCTCCCTTGCAATACTTCTTCGGTTTTCGCCGCCTTAAATTGTACGTTTTGCGGTTTTCGTCTTGTACTTTGGCTATTTGTAGTTTGGGTATTCAATTCAAATGGGGTTGTGCTTATACTTCGTGAATAGGTTGAATTCACAACACGTTTAACCTCCTCGACGTATCTGTATCACTTCGTTGGGTCATCTGCACTTAGTTTGGATAGAACAAAAACAATTGTAGCGTTGACTACAAATATATAACAATTACCTTTTTTTGAACTCGGATATTTTCCCATAAAATCAATATATAATTTCTGAAATGGTCTCTCGGTAACGACTTGTATTCCAATTTCTGGCCGAAGATTACTATTGCATGGTTTTGATTCCTTACATATTTGACAGTTTGATATATAGTTTTTTACTTGTACTGTCATTTTTGGCCAATAGTACATCCTCTTCAATCGTTCCAAGGTTTTGGCTACCCCACCATGAGCGGATGTAAGATTTAAATGAGCGCTCTCAATCAATGGATGTGTTATCGTGGCCGTTATCCACAACTTCCAGGGTGACTTCTCTTCAACCTGATCGTAACGAATCTTTTTAAAAACCAATCCATTTTCGATCTTGATATCGGGTAAAATCTCTTTATTTTTTCTACGTGTGCTATTAGATCTAGATATTCTTGACTTCCGAACTCAGTTGTTCCGAAACCCAACAGATCATTGAAATCAATTTCGTCAACATTAGGCAATCGGGATAGCATGTAGCCACTATGTTCTCGGATCCTTTTCTGTGCTGAATTTCAAAATCAAATGCCTGCAATTGTAGTGACCACCTCGCTAGTCTCCCGGTCAAGTCCTTTAAAGACATTAACCACTTCAGACTAGCGTGATCCGTCACAATGGTAAATGGCATCATCTCAATGTATTGCCGGAACTTCTTTACAGCCATCACAGCCAAGCACTCTTTTTCAGTGACTGTATAATTCCTTTGACATGAATTAAGTTTCTGCGAATAGAACGCAATAGGGTGCTCGTTTTCGTCTCCGCTCAGTTGGTACAGAACTGCTCCAATGCCGTAGTCACACGCATCGCATTGTATGAAGAATCTTTTGGAGAAGTCGGCATGCCGAAGAACTGGAGCTGAAGTCAATGCCTTCTTTAAGTTCTCAAAAGACCTTACCGCCTCTGCTGTCATTTCAAACTTATTCGATTTTTTTAGAGTATCGATCAATGGGGCGGATATAACGGAAAAGTTGGGACTTACTGAACCCTATCGTTAAATTAGCTTTTTTCAAACAAGCAGCTACCTCTTCCAGAATTTCTAAATGTTAATCGTAATCATTCGAGATGATTAACAAATCGTCTAGATAAACAAAGACGTTGTCTTTCAGATTTGTCGGAATGACCTTGTCCATAAGACGGCATAAGCGTTGAGCAGCGTTGAATAGGCCAAAAGGCATAACGCGAAATTTATATAACGGCCTGCCAGCAACTGTAAAAGCAGTGAACGGTCTGCTATCTGGGTCAAGTTATATTTGCCAGAACGCATACTTTAAGTCAACGCTGCTTATAAAATAAGTCTCATCTATACGACTTAGGATACCGTCGATATTTTGCAACGGATAAGCGTCTTTTATTGTTAGTTTATTCAATTTTCGGGCGTCGAGGCAAAATCTGTTTTTTCCTGGTTTTTTCACAATTGATGTCCGGTTGCTCCAAGGGCTTTCACTAAGTTCAATAACACTCAATTCTAACATATTGTCTATTTCTTTATACGTAATCTCCTGGAACGCTGGCGATATTGGATAATATCTATCCCTAAGCGGCTCAGCGCCATCTATTAATTTGATTGAATGTTTTTCAAGACTTGTTCGCCCTAAACCTTTTTCTTCAAAAGTGTCAAACTTCCTTATTACATTATCTAATCTACTTTTTTGTTCTATATTCAACTCATGTGACCCTATTTTATAGTCATCTTTATCTCCGAAATCTAGTGATATTTCATTTATTTCAATTATCTCTGGTGCTAAATTAAATGATCTCCAGAAATCTATACCCAAATATAAATATTGTTCCAAATCAGGACAAAGATACAGAAGCATTTTTTTCTCCTGATCTTTGTACTTTATGGATACATTTACTTTTCCCAATATTCTATGTTGTTGACCACTTGCAGTCGTAACATTTGAGAATATTATTATTAATTGTAAGCCTAACATATATGTAGAGTATTAATCTAGTACCACCCTAATACTACAAATATGCTACAAAACCAATAATATTTAAACTATTGTTGTAATTCTTTTAACTTGAATTATACCTTTTTTGAATTTATAAAAATAAAGTTTAGTCAGTAAGCATCTGCAGCTGCTCGTGTTTTATTTACTTTCGTACGAAGACATTACATATTGGCGACGAGGAACAAAAAAAATATAAGATTGAAATTAAATAAAATAAAATAAAAAAATAATATTGCAAAAAAAAATTTGTATTTCTTAATAAAAATGCCTCCAAAGATGGAGACAGATCAATGTATTGCTCCGGTGACTGTGCTCCAAACCTCCAACATTCAAGAATTTAATTCAAGTGTGGAATCTTGGAATGTATGGAGGGAAAGACTAGAGATTCATTTTTGTGAAATCAATTGCGTGGATGAAAAAGTAAAAAAATCTATTTTGTTAAAATCAATCGGTGCTGTTCCCTACAAAGTTCTACACAGTTTGTGCAGTCCATTGTCTCCTGTGCCAAAGTCATTTAAAGAATTGTGCGAAATTCTAGATTCCCATTTTACTCCACCAACAATTGTTTTCAGTTAACGAAAAAAATTTCATGATTCAACAAAATTTGAAAGTGAATCCGTTGCAGAATGGTTTGCCCGTGTTAAAACATTAGCACTCAACTGTAAATTTGGCAACAACCTAGAAGCATTTGTTTTAAATCAGTTCGTGATGGGTTTGCCAAATTTCATTTTTGAAAGAATTTGTGAAGAAGACGAAAATTTCACACTCCAAAGTGCATTGAAAAAGGCGATGATTATAGAGACGAAGACTATGGCTAAAGAGGTAAAGGAGGAAGCAACAGTTAATTTCGTTAAAAAGCAAAAAAATTTCAAAAAAATAAAGAAGCAAAAAGAAGTAATGGTGATAACGTTGACAGAGCTGGTAGCAGAAGCAGTTGGGTGGCAGCGGCAGTGGCAGCGGCGGTAGAAATAATGGAAGAGTTAATGGTAATGGTGAGAAAAATTCTTGCTCTCATTGTGGTTGGAGAAATCATAGCTCGCAATCTTGTAAATACAAGAACAGCAAATGCAATTCGTGTGGTAGAATTGGACATCTGGCTTCAGTGTGTAGAGATAAAAAGAGAAGTGTAAATTATGTATCTAATGATAATTATGTATCTGATGATAATCATGATAACGGTCATAATAAAGATTTATTTAGTTATTCTATTTTCAGTGTGTCTGAGGGAAATTCTAGTGACGTGTATTGTCTGCCGGTCATCATTGATGGAATCAAACTTAATGCTGTTTGTGATACAGGTGCCCCGTGTACACTTCTACCAATTTCGTTTTATGAAGAAAATAACATCAACAAGAAACTTAGATCTTGTACTGTTCCATACGTGGATTATAGTGGCGATAAATTTAAGCTGGTTGGTGAATATGATGCGGCTGTGACTTTTGAAGGTAGTACAAAATCTGTCGTTGTTGTTGTTGCTGACACTACAAATCCACCTTTACTTGGTCGATCGTTTTTACGTTTATTTAATTTTGAACTTATGCAAGTAAACAATGTTAATCAAGGCAATTCGTATGCTGCAATAGTGGATCAATTAAAAAATGAGTTTAGCGAAATTTTTGAGGATAAATTGGGTGAGTTTAAAACCAGTAAGGTTACTTTGGAAATAAGTGAAGGCGCTAGACCTATATTTTGCAAACCAAGGCCCTTGCCACTAGCATGGAAGGACAGAATTGAAAAACAATTACGCGATTTAATTGAATCAGATGTCTTGGAACTTGTTGATAATTCGGATTGGGGTACTCCGCTAGTGCCAATTTTAAAGCCTAATGGTGGCATACGAATTTGCGGCGATTTTAAAGTCACTATAAATAAATTTTTAATAGATTTTAAATACCCTTTACCAAGAATAGACGAGATTTTTGCGTCGTTAGGTGGAGGAGAAGTTTTTACTACATTAGATTTATCTAATGCCTACAATCAACTTGTACTTGATGAAGAATCGCAACTACTGTGTGCCTTAAGTACCCATATTGGGACATTAAAAATAAAACGCTTGCCGTTTGGTGTTAAAACAGCTGCAGCTATATTTCAAAAAAACATGGAGAATGTCTTAAGAGGAATTCCAAATGTGGTCGTGTATCAAGACGACATCACCGTCCAGGTAAAAACATGCAAGAACATATTAAAACGTTAAGAATGGTGCTTAATAAATTAGAATCCGCTGGATTAAAATTAAACATAAAGAAATAGGTTTTCTTTCAACCGAAAATTTCGTATCTGGGTTTTGATATTGATAAAAACGGATTAAGTAAAAATAACGAAAGAATTTCAAGCATAGTTTCTGCACCAATTCCAAATGATATATTGGAATTAAGAGCCTTTGTTGGTATGGCGAATTATTATTCAAAATTTATAAATAATTTTTCAAATATCATGTCCCCACTTTATCGTTTATTGGGCAAAGATGTACCTTTTGTATGGTCAAGATCTTGCCAAGAGTCCTATGATGCTATAAAAGAAGCATTGACATCAGACCAAGTTTTGGTTCACTTCAACCCCAAATTACCACTTGTGTTAACTACAGATGCTTCTAACAGCGCTGTGGTAGGAATTTTATCACATAAATTTCCTGATGGTGAAAGACCAATAGCTTTTGTATCTAGAGCGTTGTCCACATCGGAGAAGAATTACAGTACACTTGAAAAGGAAGCGTTAGCGATTGTGTTCTGTGTTACTAAACTTAAACAGTATTTACTTGGAAATACTTTTATTTTAAAAACTGATCACCGTCCGTTACTCACAATATTTGGTAGCAACAAAGGTTTACCAAGCATGGCTTCGGCTCGTATCAGAGTTCTGCATCAAAACATTTGAAAAGCTTTTCAACACATTCGCTTTTTTTTAGATTCAACACTTTATTCGTTTTTGTTCACGCGAATCAAATTCGTGTAGAAACAAAAAAGACACTAAATTAAAAAAATACACAAGAGAACTGTAGAGAACTGTTGAGAGTAAAAAACTCGACACGACAACAAACAATTTCAGCAATCACAGTTTTGTTTCATAAAATATCGAATTAACACGAATCATTCGAGTTCATTTGTAGGTATATAAACATTTTTGCGTTGAAATGAAAAAAATAAAATTAATGTTTACTTTCTTATTTTTATTTTTTATTTAACTTAAAAGTTCTTTTTATTTAACTTAAAAGTTCTTTTTATTTAACTTAAAAGTTCTTAAAAAAACTAAAATTAATTAATTCTTTACTAATTTTTAAAGTTATAATAAAATGAAATATACTTTTTATTTATATTTGTGTATATTGCAAATTATCAGACTTTGAGTTTTATTATATCAATCAATATGTGACAGTTATTTTGATTTAATATTATATCAAGCAATGACTGCTTTTTATTTTGTGATTAAGTTTTTTAAGCAATTTCTGAGCGATATCTTTTAAAATTGATTTTTTAGAGCAGGAATTTTATTTTTTATATAAAATCGGAAATTTTGAAAATTTTCCATAAAAATAGGAAAATTTAAAAATTTCCCATCAAAAAGGGAAATTTTTGAAATATCCTATATAAATGGGAAATTTTGGAAATTTCCCATAAACATTGAAAATTTTGAAACCTTCTTACAAAAATTTAAACTTTTAAAACTTCTTATAAAAATAGGAAATTTTTAAAAATAAAAATTTTGAAATTTCGAATAAAAAGGAAAATTTCCCATAGAAATGGGAAAAAAATTTTAAATTTCTAATAAAAATGGGAAATTTTTTAAATATCCTAAAAAACAGATATTTTAAAAAGGAAAACTTTTAAGTTTTCCAATTTTTCCATTTTTATGGAAAAGTTTTAAAATTTCCTATTTTTAAGGGATATTTTTAAAATTTCCCATTTTTATGTTAAATTTTAGAATTTTCCCATAAAACTGGGAAAATATTAAAATTTCCCATTCTTATTTTCAAAATTTCCTACTTTTATGGGAAATTTTCAAAATTGACCATTTTTATGTGAAATTTTCAAAATTTCCCATTTTTATGGCAAATTTTCAAAATTGACCATTTACATCGAAAATTTTCAAAATTTCCCTTTTTTATGTGAAATTTTCAAAATTTACCATTTTTATGGAAATTTTCAAAATTTACTATTTTTTATCGGAAATTTTCAAAATTTAACATTTTTATCGGAAATTTTCAAAATTTATTATTTTTATGGCAAATTTTCAAAATTGACCATTTTTATGTGAAATTTTCAATATTAACCATTTTTACGGAAAATTTTCTAATATTACCATTTTTATTGGAAATTTTCAAAATTTACCATTTTTATGGTAAATACAAAATATTATTATTATTATTATTATGCAAATACAGAATATTAAAAATATATGTATACTAACCTCTTAATTTTTTACTTCTTTCACAAAACAAAATTATCAATTAATCAATCACTTCTTTCGCAAAAAATGTTTTTTAATTAGCAGTTAATCAATCACTTAAAGAAGGGAATGTGCAACTGTCATTCATTTACTTAGATTGTTTTTAGAATTTTTAGTGTTACTCTCTTAATATACATGAAAGAAAAAAACACTCGTTGTAAATGAAACAAACAATGTTTTGATTCTCTTCTCATTTTTCTTTATTCGAATTGAGTTGTAACACCAAACTTGATTTTGCAGTACTCATTCGTTTCTCTTTCTTTTCTATTTTTCTTTTGCACTGATCGACACCATTTAAGAATTTTACTGTGATTTGAGATTAAGAATGTTTTGATGCAGAACTCTGGCTCGTATGCAGCGTTGGACAGTAATTTTATCTGGATTTGAATATTCCATTGAATTTATTAAGGGAATACAAAACGAAGCTGATAGTATTTCTAGAATGCCTCAACGTAAATTTATTAATGAAACTACAGAAAATTCGTATATCAATTTTGTTGAAAAGGAAAATCAATTTAATTTAAATTTCAAAGATATCGCATGTGAGACTAGGCGAGATCCAACTTTATCTAGAGTTGCAGAGTGTATTTTAAATGGAACCTTATACAATTTGAAGGATGATCGTTTTACACTATATCGAGAAAAGTATACCCAACTCACTGTTGAATATGGTTGCATATTATGGGGTTACAGAATTGTTATACCTGAAAAATTCGAAACAAAAATATTAAACGAATTACATTCTTCACATTTGGGCATGGTAAAAACTAAAGCACTTGCCAGATCGTATATATGGTGGCATGGTCTTGACAAAGATATAGAAAATTTAATAAAAAACTGTATGCCATGTCGAAAATTGCAGTCTAGCCCTGAAAGAAGTAGTTTAATACCATGGGCACCAAGTGGATCGGTTTGGAGCAGAATCCACATCGATTTCGCTGGTCCAGTTAAAAACTTTTATTTTCTAATTGTCATCGATTCATTTTCAAAATTAGTTGAAATTTTCAAAACTAAAGAGATGACAACAGCCTTTGTAATTGGAAGGTTAAGAGAAATGTTTTTGCGTTATGGATTGGTGGATACCTTGGTAAGCGACAACGGTCGTCAATTCACTTCAAGTGAATTTCAAACTTTTTTATCCTTAAATGGAATCAACCACATTTTAACTGCGCCTGGCCATCCTTCTACCAATGGCCAAGCAGAAAATTTTGTCAAAACATTTAAGAAGTCTATCTTAGCAAATTTAAACCAAAACAAGGATGCCAGCTTAGATCAAATACTGTGCAGATTTTTGATGGATTATCGCAATATGACCCACTGTAGTACAGGCGAATCTCCGGCAAAAATATTTTTTGGTAGACAACTTAAAACTCGTTTCAGTAACCTCAAACCACCAACAACACAAGAAAGAATTATTCGTTCTCAACACAACAATGTCATGAATCACAAAGGAAATCGGAATGAAAATTTCAAGCAAGGTCAAAACTTTATGGTGCGTGACTATCGAAATCCAAACAAGCCTGGTTGGACTCAAGCAGTTATTAAGGAAAAACTTGGACCTCAATCATATTCCTGTATTTTGTCACATAACAATTATGTTATTAAACGTCATCTTGACCAGATCAGGAATCAATCGACTTCACAACAACAAAAACCTGCTGAAACAGATGTTATTGATGTGGTTAAAATAGGTTACGGAAGATGCAGAGTTAATTTTAAAAACGCCAATGCAGCTAACTCCTTTGTCGAAGACGCAAGACTAAAGGAGGCTGGTCTAACAGCCAAAATCTTTGAACATTTCGTTTCAAAAATCGCGATTGCATTTGACATTCCGGTCGACATTTCTGAAGAAGAGTTCCGTGACGGCTTTGAGTCCGAAGTTAAAGTGTTGAGATACATAAGAGTAATGAGAAACAACAGAGACGAGAATGAGAGAATATCAAGGTACCAGGCAGGAACATGAAAATCATTTTTCAAGGTAATACAATTCCCAAGAACATCAAATTTGGCTACTACAGAATTCCTGTAAAACACTATATCGCCTTTTCACAATGTTATCGCTGCTACAGGTATAATCACTTTGCATTACACTGTAAGCAGAATTTCGAATTGTGCCGTTCATGTTACAATCAACATGGCAAGGAAGAAGGTGCTTGGAGGTCGAGTGCAAAAATTGCAAAGGACCTCACCCGCCCACGGATAAAAATTGTCTAGCACGAATCAAAGCATTCGCTCTTAAAAAAATGATGACTATTGAAAATCTATCCTTAAAAGAGGCAAGAATGAGATATAGTGCAGCATTTTCAAATAGATTCGCTGAATTAGAGGACAATGCTACCGATTTTCCACCCCTCAAGAGTTTTTCAAGTCATAAAAATACAATTAATAACCACAAAGAAGCAGCCCAAGCTCTGTATAGCGTCCTTCCATTTTCAAAAGTGGTCAAAAACCATGCTAATAGAGAGAGAGAAGAAGCCACAGCCAGGCAAACAATAAAGATAAAGCCATGGTCTTTTTGGAAGACTCTGCTAAGAGAACCTCGGGTCTTCTTTTAAATTTAATGAATGACGAAATCACCAAAGAAGAAATGATCAAGTATACAAAAGCCTTAAGACAAAAGATTAATTTATGTATGACTTATTTAGACGCAGATGAGATAGTTAGTAGTATGAATTCACAAAAATAAAATCTAAGTAATCAAAAAGGAGCTGCTGCAGTTTAATATTCAAAGCCTGAAAAAAGCTTACAACAAAGATAAACTATAGGTGTTATATATAATTGAAAACGATATTGATGTGGCTGTGCTCTCTAAGACTGGCTAGCGGACAATGCTTGCTCTAGTCTCAGAGACTACAACTATGCAAGTAAAAACAGAGCAGATGGATACGGAGGTGTTTTCTATTATCAGTCTAGACTCGGATGGTGATTCTATCGGAATTACAACTCTCAACACACACCCCAAATTAAACCTGATATCCAACTACTGCCCACCACGGTTGCAGTTAAAAGATTTTAAAAACATATCTGAACAACGGCAGTCCCACTTTCACCACCGTTGGTGGTAGACCATCCGTCTTAGACATTTCTCTTGTTAACAACTCAGCATTAGTATCAAAATGGAAGTAAGAAATATCAAAATAACTGGCAGCAATCATTTACCCATAATAATGGAGGTTGAAGTTAGACTACCCAACTTGAAAATATCTAAAATCCTGGTAAAACATAGGTGTAAAAGCAACATTAACATATTGGATGCGGGGAATAATATTGAGGAATTTGTTAACGTCAACGTAGCTAGAAACAAAGCTACAATAGCAACACCCAAGGGAAATAAATATGTCCCCAAGAAATGGTGGGATGAGCAATGTAACAGACTTTTTCATCTTCGTAACTCGGCTAGAAGAAAATACTATCATATTAAAACCATGGAGGCCTATATAACCCTTAAAAAAGCGGAAAATAATTTAAATGCATATATATACCAAAGAAAAAAGGAATCTTTCAAGAATGTAATAGAAGAACTGTCCAACCCGGCATCTTCTCAATCCTTCTGGAAAACACTCTCGTTCATAAAAAGATACAACCAGCCGAAAAACATCAGGAACTCTTGGGACAAACTGCAGTCTTCCAATTACCTAAAACACCTTACAGGACAACAATTTCATCAACAACCAGTGCCATCTCCCATTCGACCCCTGCTACCTACGAACTTAACAGATATCACCTGCGTTCACACCACTTCGTCTTCCGATATTTGATGATTTTATTAAGTTCAACCACAGCAGAAACCCGGATTCATCACCCGGGGTGGATAAAATAACATACAGGATTCTTAACGACCTGTCTATATATAACAAAAGAAAGTTATTTCAAATGATAGTGGACTGCTGGAACAAGGGTACTATAATGGATGCATGGCGGATAATAAAAATATGTCCCATTCCCAAAAAAGGCAAAGATCTTTCATCAATAGAGTATTATAGACCCATTTGCCTAATGTCGGTACTGCTTAAAACCTTAGAATTCCTTATTAAAGTAATTATAGACAAGCATGTTGAAGAAAATAACATTCTACCGGACAGATCATATGCGTTTAGGAAGCATAGATCAAAAACCCACTGCATAAACGACGTTATAAACTCAGTTTATCAGCATAAAAAAATGGGACTTCAAGTAGTAGGAGCCTGCTTAGACATAGACAAAGCCTATGACAATACCGACTGCAACTTACTATGCCAACTACTACAAGAGCTAGGCTTCCAACCCCACATGGTACAATGGATAAAATCCTTCTTGGCAGATAGAACTCTTTATCTAAATGGCCAATCTGTAAAAACGTCCAAAGGCCTAGCCCAAGGCAGCACAATTTCGCCAATACTGTTTAACATATTTACTGCCGAATTTCACAACATTGCATCCTGCTCAACAATTCTTTTCCAGTTTGCAGATGATTTTTTCATTATATGCTTCGATAAAGATTTTGGAACAGCCAAACAATTACTTGCCGAAAAATTAAATACCCTCCATATGCTATTCGCCATCAAAAAACTATCATTTAATCCTGAAAAATCACAAGTCATTCACTTCAACAATCAGCCGAGGGCCATCAACATTAAAATTAACTCTATTAGCATACCACAGACCAACAATATAAAATATCTTGGCTGAACCGTCTCTGGTAACAATTCAGTGATGAACCACATTGACCAAGCAACAAGTAGCGTCAAAAGATCGTGCAGCTTCATTAAGATAATTAACAATTGCTACTCAGGAGTCAATCCGTATAAAGCCCTGCAGATCTATAGAGCCTTTGCTAGGCCGAAGATAGAATATGCCATGTCTACACGTTGTGTATCATTTGGCAGCCGAACTTCCAACAAAATACAGAGCAATAGTGGCTACAGCAAAAGAAATCGCAAAGGCAATAATTTTTAGTCTTCCCTTAGCTGGGGACCTTGAGTTCTCACAACAGCAAATTAACACTAGCGTTTCCAAAACTTATTTTGAATTTAAGGATATTTTTTCGGACTTGGGTGAAATTCTGCCCATTAATGAGACCGAAGCTGTGGTAACCTTTGATAAAGTATATTTCAAAGGAATTGTAGGTAGCAAAAAAGAAGCCAATGAGGTTATTATCAGGACTCTAGCAAAGGAAAAATTGGACAACATCAAAAACAGAGGATTTGAAATCATTTACACTGACGGATCAGTCACCTCTAACTCATCAGCTTTCGCTTTCCATTTTGAAAGGATCAGGTACTCAGCCGGTTTCCGCACGGATAAAATTGTATCATCCACAACTGCTGAATTACTCGCAATCAAAAAGGCGTTGGAATACGCCATAGTCTGCGAGTTCGGGAAATTAGCAATATTAACGGACTCTAAAGCAGGATTTTCCTCCTTAGAAAACACAAATCACCCCAACTACTTAGTAGGCGAAATTTACGATCTAATTAATAAATCAAACCTTATACATCTGGAGTTTCATCACATCCCTGGTCATGCAGGTATCCCTGGTAACATCAAAGCTGATAAAGTGGCTCGATTGGCTCACTCCAATGGCGTTTACGCACATATTAAATGGTCACTCCATGACGCAACCAAGCGAGTTGAGACATTGCTTTTTTCAAAATAGCAAGGTGAGTATGACGACTTAAGATATTCAAGCAAAGGAGCAAAATATGGGGAAGTTTTCCCGAGAATATCAAAAAAACCGTGGTTTGCAGAACTTAATGTCACTGAAAGTGAAAAGAAAGCGGATCACATACGTATGGCAAACAGAATACTGACTGGTCACACCTTTAGTAGACATTCGCTTGCTAGAATGAAAGTTTACGAATCAGAAAACTGTGACATTTGCAATGTTCCCGAAGATGCCTGCCACATTATATTCAACTGCCCAATTTACGCAGGGCACAGATCAAATTTTCCTATCATTGAAAAATATACTAACATTTACAATTTCATAAAGAATGAAGATAGTTCCAAAATCTTCATATTAACAAAATTCATAAATGACATTGGCGTCAGACTATAATCTCCATATATCATCAACTTTATTTGCACCTCATCTTTTTGTTTTTTATTATACATTTTTATTTGCCTTCATTGATGAATCACCGTTGTTGACATAACTCTGAGCTTTCATACCATTACCATCACTGGCCTGGATAATCAAGCATGCGCCGCTAAAAAGAAAACAAAAGAAAACAACTCATCAAGACTTCTATCTAACTTTCGCTAAAATAGGTTTATCGGATCATTACGAGTAGCTGTAGAAGTCAATACTCTACATACAAAAAAAAAAGGATCGGATCGCACTTCCTATGTAAAGGCATATGTCGAGGATAACGAGATATGGATCCAGGATATACACTTTTGCGCTGCCAAATAATTTCTCTCTAGTGGCGAGCTGTTAGAGGGGTGAACCTAAACAAACAAACAAAATAGAAAAAGTCCGTCTGACTGGCTGGCTGGACGCTCATGTAAACCTTGTAATCATACTACAGATCGCAATTCCAAATATAATTTGATTAAATTTGGCTCAGATCATTTTTTTGATAATGAGACCATGGCAATTGAAACTCGTCAAGATCGGTCCATTATTTATGGTACCTCCCATAGGTCCCAATTCCCGGAATTGATATATTGGCCACAAAAATCAATATTTTTTCATGAAATATAAAACAAATACTGCTGACGTAAACTAAAATCACTGTACCGAATTTCGTCGAAATCGGTCCATTATTTATGGTACCTCCCACAGGTCCCAATTCCCGGAATTGATATATTGGCCACAAAAATCAATATTTTTTCTTGAAATATAAAACAAATACTGCTGACGTAAACTAAAATCACTGTATCAAATTTCGTCGAAATCGGTCCACATTTGACTATAGCTCTCATATAAGTACAAATGACGGAAACAGCTCAAATGTATAAGTTTTGAGAATACGTTTGTATGATGGCAAAATATAGCAAACATTTGTCTTTATACAGGAAAAGGAACACAATGGAGATGGCGTTATTACTGGGTGATGGCTGGAGCATTTGTCTCCACCTGGCAAGGCCACTCCCAGACATTTAGATGAATTTTGGTGAGGGACTCGGGGCAACAGGAACGATTTTGCCCCCTCCCGAAGTTGAATTTCGCCCTACCCCCCACGCCAGAGGCGTGGGTTAACCAGTGTCGCCAGGGGTAATATGGGCCCCACACGCATCACATATACATTGGTTTCTTTTTCCAACAACAAAATGCTCAGCTGATGATGTGCGGCCAGTCTGATTAGTTCATAGCAAAAAAAGAGAATAGAACAACCTTCAGTATTATTAAATCATGCTACCATCTATTGGTGAAAGTCATGGCATAACTAACTAGGTAAGATCACTACACACTTCGTTCTCAATTTTTAATCACTGAAAAGTCAAACAAAAGAAAATTTAAAAAGGAATATTTTTTCATTGTATGTTTTTTGTTTGTCAAAAATAAATAAATTAAAATATTTTTTAAATGTTTATAAAGTGAAGTTATCAGATTAAACTATGGAGTGATGCGTGCGGTGCAAATTTTAAATTCATGGTATTTAATATTTTCTTTTACTTCGAGTTTCATTTTGCTTTCTTGACTCTCCCTAGTGATTTTACCCCAGGCATATATATCGAAGGTAATTTCACTTGGTTTTATTAAATTTTAATAAGGGTTTTTGAAGTTTGTTTTTCTACGTCATACGAACGACTAGAGATATTTGAATGAAATTTGGCATGGTGGTAGTCAAGGAGTATTCGAGTTGGTCCATGAGGGGTCGGGAGAGTGATTGATGGACCTTCAAAGTTGGTCACCTCGGGTGTTCGACTTTTTTAAAAAATCGCCAAAAATCCATTTATGGATGGATTGAAAAGAAATTTTAAACTAAAGTTTTCCTTGAGAAGATCTACAAAAAATACTCTTACATGTGTAGATTATCTCCTTTGTGTTTCGAGATATTTGGGTAAAAAGGAATTTTTGGGTTGATTTTTTACCTATTTTTTAAGCTTTTTTTAAGCTTTTTTTAATCTGGTGGACGCATCTGAGGACCAAAAATTTTTTAAGAATATTCGTTAAATTTGTAATAATAATTCCAAATAATTCAGTTATAGATATGAGGGGCTTGGAGCACAAGGGATCTAAGTGACTTTTTTCTAATAATGTGAAATGAAAGGTTAAAGTTAAATTGCAATAAAAAATGTTGGATGCTGTGTGGATTATTATTTTTTAATGAGTAGAGATCTTGAGATATATTTTTAACTGATTATTTAAAAAAATACCACATTCTGCATTTGCAAATATCCAAAAATTACTCTTGAAATAAGCACCTAGCACTTATTCCCCTTGTGCTCCAACTTTTTTTTAATTTCTAAATAATCTTACTTGTACCACAAACGAATGTAATATCCTGTAAGTAACTTCTTTCATGAAAACAGGAAGGATAAAATTTTTAAAACAACATTTTATTAAGAAAAGCTTTAAGGCTGCTTTGTTAAATTTTTTAGTCGTTATAATCAGATTCCATTACATCATCGGGCTCAACTTCATCCTCACTTTGGAATAAAATGAATAAATTTTCAACATGTTTAAAATTTCCATGAATAGTTATGTCTAGTTAAGATCTATACCACATTTAAATATTATGACGATCGGCTCAGCAGTTACCGCTCAATTGACCAATATGTAGAACTTTGGCGCCATCTATCGAACGAAAATAGAACTCCACACAAACGCTGCTCACGTCATATATAATACACAGGTTAATTTTGGTCCAATTCGGTGCATTAGTTTTTGAGTTTACTTATTAGAAATAAACATGATTAATTTGTTAATGTAAGTAGATTTAATAATGAATTAATTTACAAATTATCTTATACAAAGTCCAGGTAAATTTTAGCTCAAAACTTTTCTTTGACCCAAGTACATAGTCCATGTGAAACATTAATTTTAAAATTTTGTTGGAGCACAAGGGGTTCAAGTGCACATATACCCCTTGTGCTCCAACCAAAACAGGTATTTTAGTTGGCAAGTTTAGATATGGTCGTCATATCTCACTATTGGATGGCAATCTCACTTCCACCTTTTATGCTCCAAATTTCCCTATACTTCACGAACTAATTCCACATGCTAACTCAATTTTTTTAAAAAAGGCACTTAGACCCCTTGTGCTCCAAGCCCCTCATATCTTCTTTCGTTTAAAAGTTAAAAATATTCAAAGTTGAAACTTAAAAAAAAATTTCGTTTTTTTTTTGAGTTTTTCCCTAAAAGATAGCTATATTTTTTCACTAATAAAAAAATATTTTCTTAAGAAACATAAAAAGATTTTTAACGTTTTTAAAAGAACACATAATGATAATGCGTATAAAATAAATTTCTTGCTAATTAGACTTTTGGTCCTCGCAAAAAATGCCAATTTGTACAAAAAAACTTTAGTTTAAACAAAAATTTCTCAAAAGGCAAAGCACAGATTTGAAAAAAATTATAATGTTTATTTTTTCTGACATATCTGTCATTGATTCGAAAAATTTTTTTTTAAATCCATCTCGTAGTTTAGAAATTGCAGAGTTAATACCACTGTGTACCATTAACTTTATTTGCACACATTACTCTCCAATACTCCAATATTTAGCTAAAAAATGCAATGGGAGGCAAAGTTTTCAGAGCTTTTAAAGGCTATGTATTAAAGCTTGATATACGTATTTAGTATCATGGATCGGGAAAGAATAGGAGATGAACATTAAGTAAAAATATTTTTTAAGTGAGTTAATCTTTTTACACTTTGTATCGTAATACAAAAAATATTATTTTTCTACTTTTTTAAGGAAAATAATTTCAATTTTTGATATTTTGTAGAAATGACATGGATAAAGATATCACAATGAAATTTTGCAGTTATGTAGACCAATAAGATCTTAAAGCAATAGACTAAAAAAAATTCCCAATTTTGACTGAAAAATTCCCCAATTCCCAACTCGGGAAAAAGGGTTTTCAAAAAATGAGTTTTTTTTACAAATATGGCAACACTGATCCTCAGATGCGTCCACCAGATTAAAAAAAGCTTAAGAAAATAGGTAAAAAATCAACCCTAAAATTCCTTTTTACCCAAATATCTCGAAACCCAAAGGAGATAACCTACACATGTAAGCGTATTTTTTGTAGACAAGGACAACTTAAGTTTAAAATTTCTTTTCAATCCATCCATAAATGGATTTTTGGCGATTTTTTAAAAAAGTCGAACACCCGAGGTGACCAACTTTGAAGGTCCATCAATCACTCTCCCGACCCCTCATGGACCAGTGCTTTCGAAAATCAACTCGAATACTCCTTGACTACCACCATGCCAAATCAAATATCTCTAGTCGTTCAAAAGTTACAAAATTATTTTCAAAAAAAAGCGTCCGTAAACCACTGTGCGTCATATCAAATATAACGTTACCACATTTTGAAATTTTTCAATAAAATGTGTAATGTGGCAATATAAATTATACATGAACAAAAGCTACTAAAAGAAAAATACTTAAGAGACCAGTATGCAGAGTAAAGTTGCATAATAAACACATTTAAAAAAAATGGAATTATTACGTTTTGGTGCGAACGTCCGCAAATAGTATCATAGGTCTATGATATCGTCCTCTGGATATCTTGATATAACAGCAAATTATTATTGCAAGTAAAAAAAATTTTAATTATTTTATTTTCGCCAATTTTTGAAGTGAATTCGGCCTTTAAGGGGGTAAAAAAGGGAATAATTAGTAATGCTGTATCTCCGGAACTACGCGTCATAAATTACAAATTGTACCAAGTACAAAATACTGGCAATATAAATTATACATGAACAAAAGCTACTAAAAGAAAAATACTTAAGAGACCAGTATGCAGAGTAAAGTTGCATAATAAACACATTTAAAAAAAAATGGAATTATTACGTTTTGGTGCGAACGTCCGCAAATAGTATCATAGGTCTATGATATCGTCCTCTGGATATCTTTGATATAACAGCAAATTATTATTGCAAGTAAAAAAAACATTAATTATTTTATTGTCGCCAATTTTTGAAGTGAATTCGGCCTTTAAGGGGGTAAAAAAGGGAATAATTAGTAATGCTGTATCTCCGGAACTACGCGTCATAAATTACAAATTGTACCAAGTACAAAATACTAAATAAGTGTTTGGTACTTTTTTCAATTAAAAGGGAAAAATCGGCAACATTATATCTCCTTATCCAAAAGCGATAGAAGCGAAGATTAAATTGGTTTGAGATTCGCACTAAAAATTAAGGGACACATAATCGGTACTTTTTTGAAATTCGGCCGCCTAGCGGGCAAAACAGGGTAGAAAAGGGAGAAATTAGTAACATCATGTCTCCGAAACCAATATAGATAAAACCAAAGTTGAAATTGGATTTTAATCGGCTAGGAAAATAAAGGGACACGTATTTGGTACTTTTTTTGAAAATGGCACTATTAAGGATAAAAAAGGGTAAAAATTATATTTTGGTACTTTTTTAACCCATATGTAAATTTTGAACTAATAAACATAGAAACATATTTTATATCGCAACCGATAGATATTAAAAAAGAACGAAATAAGTATTTGGTACTTTTGCAATTAATGGGGTACAAAAAGGGAAAATATTCAAGGGTAATTTTTTGCTTTTTAGCTATGGATATATTTTAGGCTAATGAAGCCAGAATGTATAATTCATTGACTGGTAGATTGACATAAAAAAGAAATAAGCTACGTGTTTGGTACTTTTTTATTTTAGGGGTAAAAATCGCTAAAGTATATCTTCCAAACCAAATGTGATAGTAACAAAAACTAAATTGGTTTAAGATTGGCACTTAAAATTAAGGAACACGTTTTCGGTACTTTTTTAAGATTCAACCTCTTAGAAGGTAAAACAGGGTAGAAAAGGGAGAAATTAGTAACAATATATCTCCGAAACCAACACCGATTCAAACAAAGTTGAAATTGAATTTGAATCGGCTGGCAAAATAAGGGGAAACGTATTTTTCACTTTTTTGGAAATGACATTAATAACAATATAAAAGGGTAAAAACTATATTTCGGTACTTTTTTATATCCACATATATCTTTTGAACTAAAATTCATAGAAACATAATTTATATCGCAAGCGATAGATAATAAAAAACAATTAAATACGAATTTAGTACTTTTGCGATTAATGGGGTACAAAAGGGGAAAATATTCAAGGGTAGGTTTTTTTGTTAATGAAACCTGAAGTTTCATTCATTGACATTGAAAAAAATAAAATATGTGTTTGGTACTTTTTTAATTTTGGGGATAAAAATCGGTAAAAATATATCTTCTAATCCAAAAGTGATAGAAACAAAAGCTAAATTGATCTGAGATCGGCACTTAAAATTAAGGAACGCGTGTTCGGTACTTTTTTATAATTCGACCTCTAAGAAGGTAAAACAGGGTAGAAGCGGGAGAAATTAGTAACATCATATTTCCGAAACCGACATCGATGCAAACAAAGTTGATATTCTATTTGGATCGGCTAAAAAAATAAATGGACACGTGTTTGGTACTTTTTCGAAAATTGCATTAATAAGGATAAGAAAGGGTAAAAACAATATTTTGGTACTTTTTTAACCCATATGTATCTTTTGAACCAATAAACATAATTTATATCACAACCGATAGGTATTAAAAAACTATTAAATACGTATTTGGTACTTTTATGATTAATGGGGTAAAAAAGGTAAAATATTCAAGGGTAGGATTTTTGCTTTTTAGCTATGAATATCTTTTGGACTAATGAAGCCAGAAGTATAGTTTATAGACTGGTCGACTGACATTGAAAAAAATACGTGTTTGGTACTTTTTTTAATTTTGGGAGTAAAAATCGGTAAAAATATATCTTCTAATCCAAAAGTGAACTATATTGATCTGAGATTGGCACTTAAAATTAAGGGACACGTGTTCGGTACTTTTTTGAAATTCGACCTCTTAGGAGGTAAAACAGGGAAGAAACGGGAGAAATTAGTAACATCATATCTCCGAAACCAACATCGATGCAAACAAAATTTTAATTCCATTTGAATCGGCTAAAAAAATAAATGGACACGTGTTTGGCACTTTTTTAAAATGGCACTTATAAGGATAAAAAAGGGTAAAATTTATATTTTGGTAATTTCTTTTAACCCATATGTATCTTTTGAACTAATAAACACAAAAACATAATTGATATCGCAATTGATATTTATTAAAAAACTATTTAATACGTATTTGATACTTTTGTGATTAATGGAGTCCAAAAGGGTAAAAAAGGAAAATTTTCAAGGGTAGGTTTTTTTGCTTTTTAGCTATGAATATCTTTCAAGCTAATGAAGCCAGAGGATAGGAACAACGTTGAAATTTGCTTCGGATCGGCTGGAAAAAAAGGAGACATGCGTATTTTGGTATCTTTTGAAATAAAAAACATAGTGATCCAGTTAACGTATTTTTTAGACAATTATTAGACAAGTACTTTTACGATAAATGAGGTACAAAAAGATAAAAACGAGAAAATATTCAAGGGTAGGTTTTTTTAAACTATGAATTTCTTCATTTAGCTAATGAAGCCAGAAGTATAATTTACAGACCTGCCGATTCATATTGAAATGCATAAAATACGTGTTTGGTACTTTTTTTTAAATTTATTTGTTAAAAAGGGGAAAATCGGTAACGTAATATCTTTTAAACCAAAGGTGATAGAAACAAAAAATAAATTAGCCTGGAAAAATTAAGGGACACGGTTGACAACGATGTTGAAATTGGATTTAGTTCGTCTGACAAAATAAGGGGACACGTGTTTGGTCTTTTTTGAAAATGGAACTAATAAGGGAAAAAATCGTAAAAACTATATTTTGGTACTCGATAACGCAATATCTTCTTAATCAAAAGTGATAGAAACGAAAATTAAATTGGTCTATGGTCAGCACTAAAAATTAAGAAAAACGAGTTCGGTAATTTTTTAAAATTTGGCCATTCATGGGTAAAACAGGGAAGAAAATGGTACAAATTAGTATCATATCTCCGAAAATAACATAGATAAAAACAATGTTGAAGTTGAATTTGGATCGGATAAAAAAATAAGGGGACATGTGTTCGGTAGTTTTTTGGAAATGGCACTAATAAGGGTCAAAATGTTTAAAAACTAAATTTTTGTACTTTTTAAACCCATACGTATCTTTTGAACTAATACACATAAAGACTTACTTTGTGCCACAATCAATAAGTATTCAAAAAATATTAAACATGTGCTTGGTACTTTTACTATAAATGGGGTTCAAAAGGGTAAAAACGATAACATATTCAAATGTAGTTTTTTTTTATTTTTTAGCTATATACATCATTTAAGCTAATGAAATCAGAACTATAATTTAGGACGTGTCGATTCACATTGAAAAAAACTTAAATAAGTGTTTGGTACTTTTTTAAAGTGCTAAAAAAGGGAAAATCAATGGCATTATATCTTCTAAACCAAAAGTGGTAGAAACAAACATGGTCTAAGATCAGCACTTAAAATTAAGGAACAAGTATTCGGTACTTTTTGCAAATTAAACACGTATCAAATACGTGTTTGGTACTTTTTCCACTAATGGGGTAGAAGGGCAAAAACAAACAAAAATGGATTTAAGAGCAGCAATAAAAATATAAGGACACGTATAAAAAGCGGGCAAAAAGGAAATTTTTGGAACGCTAAGTATTCAAAATTTAAATTGGGTTAGCAATCAAAATTGGATCAGCTACGAAAATAAGGGAGGAGTGTTTAGTACTTTTCTGAAAATGGCACCAGTAGAGGGTAGGTACTTATTTTGACCTATATGTATCTTAAGAACTAATACATACATAATTTATTTATATCGGAATCGATAAGCAAGTAAAAAATAATTTTGGTAAATTTTGTAACTTTGTCCATTCAAATTGTACCGCTAACGAAGTAGCGGGTTATAAAGCTAGTATATATATAAAGTAAAAGTGTCCTTCAAGTCTGTTTAAGTTAGGAACATAATAGCTTGCATCAAAAATTCAGTAATTTCTACGTTGCAAGAACCTACACCAATAACACCCAATGACAATGCACTTATACCCGTAATTTCTACTCTTGTAGTTGATTTGCAAAATTATATTTCTATTTTCAAAATTTTAAAATAAATTTATGAAACTTCAAATGGTCCCTGGGACTACAATATATTATATACTAAATATTCTATATTATTTCTCTAAGAACAAGCAAAATAATGTTAAACTATTAGATAAGAAGATACACATGGAATAAAATGTATTTAAAATTTTACACATAACTCATATTGTGGGCGCACCGACAGAAAAAAAGGGAAAATTCAAAATAATACGGTAGCTTTATTTCTGTTGAAATGCCAGAACCCTTAAAATTGTCAGAAAGTGAAATTAAATTTAGTAACCTGAAGTGAAATTACCTTCATTATAATCTACATTGATTTTACCTACCCTACAAGAAATCACCCAGTTTATTTTTTGACAAATCACCCAAATGAGTCTTTTTAACCAGTTTGGAAGACCAAAAAATGATTATGCTTTAAAACTTACTATTTCAAAATACAATAACAAAAAGCATATTCATTAAAAAACAACCATTTAAGGGATTGAAATTCGATAGTTTTTCATGCTATTTTTCAAACAGATTTTGCACAGTTAGATGATAAAAAGGTTACTCCTATGGTGTTGGTTTTGAAATACTTTTTAACGCGCATACATAATGGGTGCTGCAGCTAAGTGAGTTAGCACGCCGACTACTAAACATAGGATATCATTATTAGCCTGAGTTCGATCCCAGTTCACGGCCGTCGATAAAAAATAATTAAAAATAGACTACACTACACTTCATCTCTCTACTCTCTTTTTCTCTCTAAGGTAACTCAATTCGTATAAACACACTCTACGTATGTACAATTGTAAACGCAATATTACTTTTTTTTTTTTTGAATCAACTGAAAAAATAATCAAAATTGAGTCAAAAATTACTCGAAAATGGCTCATAAGATTCATAAAGGTGCTCATAAAAGATTCTCTCAAAGGAGTCACGGCTAGGGTACCATTTTCTCCCGAAGGCACAGTCTTTTTCGAATCGAAAATGATAGCATATTCGATTGTTTTAATCGTCCGCGGCAGTCGAAAAAGAGTCAAATATGATCAGAAAATGACTGAAACTAACACAGAGATAAAAAATATCAACACATTGACACAAAATTTGTGTATGTAAGAGTGAAACAACATTAATAATTGCAGTTGTTTCATTATTGCATACATTGTAAAACTATGATTTGAAAAATGAAAAATTAAAATTTTGTGAAAAGCGTCCAGAAAGGTTCTTCAAATTATAATTTTGTCAATAATTGTATTTTTTACAATTTTTTATGACAATAAAAAGCCAGGCAATGGAAAATCATATATTCGGAGTAAGTTTCCCGGAATGATTAATGTTTAATTTTTAATATCCCATGTTTGTTTTATTATAAAGGAAGACCCAAAACAAGCTTCTCCACCAAATGCTGAGTTGAGCAAACAAAACATGATTCAGGATTCTCTAAATGCTTTGCAAAATTTAGCCAGCCAGGGCAATTGCACCCGCCTCAAATCTTTTGCAAACTTTGAATCAACAAACCCTGGGCAACAGCAAATGCAAAAAATGCAGGGCATAAGACCACAAATAGCTATGGGTGCTGAAGGCTATGGTCAACATCAGGGTAATATTGTAGGCAGCGGACCAATACAACAACAAATGATGCCCCAAATGACTAGTCCTGGAGGTTTACAAATGAATGCTACTGGTGGGCCTGAATGTCAAGCAAGTACCTAATCAAATGCAGCAACAGCAAATACAATAAATAGGTATGTAGCATCCTCAACTAAATGAAATGATGAATGCTCGCATGAATCAGGGTGGTCCTGTGGGTGCTATAAATGTGGAAGGACTCAATATGCAACAGATCTAAGTTGGTAATGTTTTGGTAGGAGAGCAAATGCATCCAAATAATGTAGGAAATGAGCCACAAGGACATGGTCCTCAAGATATGCCCAGTGCAACAGGACCTCAAGGTATTAAATACAAATTTAACTTTCAAACATTGATAAAAATAATTTTCTTTTAAAAATTCAAGGTACTTTGAATCAAATGCTCAATATGCCTCCCTGCATGCCAGTTGGTGCTTTTAATGCTCAACAACAGCAACAATTACAGCAAAGTAATCAACCGGCCGGTCCTGGTCAAGTGCCTCAAACCCAATCCTCAATGATACCCAGTCCAGAACTGGTACCTTCTATGCCAGCATTAATGCAAAATTATAATCAAAAACAGCACATTCTGCAATCTCCAAGTGCTTTACTTAATACAAACACATTCAATTAATTTTATGTGAATATATTGTTAAATAAATTTTTATGCAATTTAAATTGTTTAATAATATTTTTTTTACTAAAAAAATCACCTGTGACCGATATATACATCAATACTGACTATTCACCCGGGACCGATATACATATCACCGTTGATAGGTAAAAACTATTAAAGTGAGCGATTCGGATATACATATCTTGAGGCAGAATAATACGTGTGTAAGAAAGAGATGCAAAATCACATGTATACAAAAGTTTCGGGGAGCTTTTTCATATTTGCCTTAATAAAATGATAGAAACTGCTGACTGATATATCAGTCAACAGTACCAGTCAGTTGATCGGTCAAATGACTGGTCATATTCTTGTAGGTTAGTGTAGTTGTACTATGGTGAAGGGTATAAAAATGACCATCACAGTTAATCAACATTTACGCGAGGCTGCCTTACCGTTTAACGTAAAGTTTGACTTTAGTGCACTTACAGAACAACTTAAAAAATCTGCTGCGACATTCCGGTTAGAAAACATCACGTCAAATTCGACTAATTGAACCTTAATTATGATCGGCCGCCGTCCATAATTTGAAGTCGACTTTTAAAATATTTGATAATATTTTAGAGTTATATTGTATTGCATATTTTAAAGTAAACAAACAAAAGTATAATATGGAATTTTTAAACGAATTTGAATTATCCATCGAAGATGTTCAAATAATATCGGACCTGGATAGGTAATTTATATAATTCGTTTCTAGTTTTGCAAATAATAATTCTTAATCATTAAAAGTTCTCAGTTCGGATTTATTAATTGGAATAAGGACTCAAATTTCAAACTACGTGATTTAATTCGACGGGGAATACAAATACTTCAAAACATTGTTGCATTAATAGAAAAGGAGAACAGTTCAATTACAAATTCAAAAGTTACGACAAATTTTACAATGAAACACTTTTCAGTTTTCGATTTGCAAATGAAACCATACAAAAGAGAGCAGTTAATCCCTGATTTAAAAAATAATGAGTATACATATTTGAAGCTTGGACATCTGCACCTAATATTAGAAGAATATGACAAAGGTTTGTAGAAGATGAAATTACTTTTGACAAAAATTAAATGAAAAAAAAGAGTTACAACAAGAAATGAGTGCTATATATACATACATGCCGAATCGTATATACCCAATGATATTCGAAAGAGTATTGTTAATTGTGTATGTTTCTTGACAACTAATTTAATCCATTTTTTTCGAATACTCAACCCTCTAATTATATATATAATTCCCCGACAACATTCCAATTGGAACAAGGGGTACTTCTCTCAGACAATGAGCTGCATCCGTTTCTATTTTTAGACTCATTGAAAGGGACCTACGTTTTAACGCCGGCTCCGAACGGCAAATGCATTAATTACCATAAATTATTTTTGGAAAGGCATATCCTTCAATTTATTTTCGACTGATGGGAATCTCTGCGCCATAATCGCAAAGAGCCATGGACCCATTTGTGTGGGGAAAATTTCAACCAATAATGAAAGAATCTTAAACAGAACTAAAACAGCTTTCATTGCCATACAAATCAAATGTCCAAGGTGGAGTTCTTGCAATTTTCTCCCGAAAATTCTTGACAAAATTCCTAAGGGTATGCAGCAAAAAATTGAAAAAAATTGGTTAATTAAGACATGATTTATCACTTTAAGATTTGTAAGTACTAAATAATTTAATTTTGTCAAATGTAATTTGATACATACATTTTATCAAGAAATTGTTATAATAGTATTAGCCCATATCAATCAGGATTTAGAAAAGGATATAGTACTACTGGGGTTTTATTAGATATTACTGAATCTGTTAGAGAAAATATGGATAAGGGCAAGATTAGTGTATTAATTTTTCTTGATTATTGTAAAGCGTTTGATTTCATAAGTCATTCTTTATTGGTTGATAAGCTTTCTAATACATTTCGATTTAACTCAGGTGCTTGTAAACTTATTTACTCATTTTTATCTGGACGTACTCAGTATGTACAAGTTAAGCAATGGACCACTGGTACAATTTTATTAAATCGTGGAGTACCGCAAGGCTCTATTTTAGGACCATTATTATTCCTCTTGTATGTGAATGATTTGATTAATGAATTGAATGTGTTTAGAAGTTACACTTACGCAGATGACATACAACTACTTGTGAGCTTTGATTTATTGACCTTGGCAACTATGGAAAGACATATCAATTATGAACTCCAGAAATTAGTTGATTGGTCATCTCGTAATTGTCTAAAATTAAATCCTTCGAAATGCAAGCCAATGGTATTTTCGAAACATGATATTAATTTAAACATTTTACTTGATGGCGTATTGTTAGAAGTTGTTCCCCATTATAAGGCTCTTGGTATTATTTTATATAATAAGTTATCTTTTGACCTGCAGATTAATTCTGTTATACCACGTATCTCTTGGACGGTGCGTAAATTGTATAGTATTGCTTTTTATCTGCCTCTATCTATAAGTCGTCGTATTGCCATATCTTTATGCCTGCCTTTACTAATTTATGGTATTGAGATTTACTCAGGTACTTCTCTCATTGATGTAAATTAAACTTAAATAGGTATTATTTTTCTAAGTGTATTTTTATTAACTTTAAATTTGTTTACAACATTGGCTGTTAGTTGTTTAAATTCAATTGAATAAATAAATGTAATAGTAACTCTAGTACTTTTGACTGGCCAGAAAAGTCATCTGATTCCAAGAGTTCCGAACCCAACACTCATGAATATGAAGAAGTTGAAGGTGGGTTTTAATAGAGTTATACGTTTTATTTATGGACTTCATATTACCGACCATGTCTCGCACTTTTATGAGGAGCTCTTGGGATGTGTTTTTTTTCAGTACGTTCGACTGAGGCAAATTATTTTCTTTTACAAAACTTTTAAATATGGTACACAAAGTTACTTAATAAATAGATTCAATTTTTCAATATCTAATAGAACACACTCTTTCTTTCAGTAATGGACCATTCATTTAGGGTTTATATTGCCCGTTTATAGAATTACATAATACCGTATCAGGAGAGGAGATTTTCTAATACGATGTCGACATTTCAACACATATTTTTAACAAACCTCGAAGAAGCTATTAATAATAGTTTTGTTTTGTTTGATTAATCCTATACATTTCCTTTTTTAACAGCTGTTCTTGACAATTTTTTTTCCTAATTTTTCATTTAGTCCATTATAAGTGTATGCAAACATTAGTATTAATTTTCTTTTTTATAATTACTAAAAGTCATGTTTTTGTATTGGTAGTCTAGCCAAATAGGCCCTATGGGCTTGCGGCATCTTTTTATTGAAATAAATAAATAAATAAAAAAATGATGTTCTATTATTATGATGGATCCCCAAAAGTTTGGAAGCCGAGTTAAGTGCCCCGTAGCAAACTTGAAGAAATTTTTAATATTTTGCGTTGATAGCAGTATACTTTTCCTAGCCACTGTAGATGAATATTTCAGGTTTACCGGTATATTTCGGATTACTTCTTGGGATACACATAGTCCATGATCATTTTTCACTTAGGAGGTAAGCCTCTAGTGCTGAAGTGCTACATTTTCCAGGCGGTTTTAATAGTTTTACTTTTAATTCATATTGTATATTATTTTGGGCTGCAAGATAACCCTTTCAATTCCAATATTCCTTAATTTTCAGTACGGGGTCTGGCGTCCTATCCATACGGGAGAACATTTAAGCGATTTCCCTGGTGGATTTGCCCTTATACTGATGGGAATACGCTAATTCTATAACGCCTTTCGAAATTAATTTTCCAGGCATTTTTTTAAGTTTAGGACAAATTTTTTTTACAATACTTTTTATAACTTTAATTTCATTGGATAACACTCAAAAAATATTATAAAATCAAATATATAACGGTAAATAAGAACGCCTTTTAAATTGTGTATATTTCTTTTTTTATTGTTGTTGTTGCAATGAATGTATTTATTTAAATTTTTTTTACGACTTTTTGTAGTAAACAGTTACATTAACAGTATGTGTTAAACAAAAGAAACAAATTTAAACGATTGGATGTTTAATTTTCTAAATTTAAATTGCACTTTCAATATGTTTTTGAATGCAAACAATTACTTGACAAACTGTATGTTTAATTTATCAAAACTGTTAATGCATATTATTGCTTTTGTATATTCGGATTTATTAATTTATTAAAATAAGTTTTTTTATTACAAAAGAATGTTTACTCATTACAAAAGTTTGCCATCAGGATTAAAATTATAGTGTTGTCAATACCGAATTCTACATACGTAACACTTTCCATCTACGAGAGAATAGGACCATGGGTCTACGCATTCTCACTGAGCGTCGCACCCCTCGTTCCAGCTGACCCACCCCTGTTGTAGTTAATTATCCTTAAATAATCCTATCCTAACGGCGTTGTTGTTGACGTAGTTGGAGTGTTATCATCCGTGTACACTGTCACGGGTGGTGATAAGAATTCGTTGTTTTCCTGTTCATTGACTTTTAACGCGCTTTTACCGTCTGGACATTACGCTCTGCTTACCCGTTCGTAAAAACCGTGGTTAACGGCTGTGCCGATCTCTGTCCGTCCGCTAAACTTGACGTGATTTTGGCTCCCGGTTCGGCAGGTCGTGACTGGTTGTTCCCACTTCCGGTAAGGAAGGTGGAAACCATACTGGCAGTCCTCCAGAACCAGAATAATTTCCTCACATCTGGTTGGCCGAAATGACAAGGCTACTTGTCGACTCCGGTGTAGATGTGGCCTTGATCCAGGAACCCTGGATTCGAGAGAACAGAGTTCAAGGACTCAAGGTCGCAGGCTACACCTTATTTGTCTCGAGCACGGGCGACAAGGTGAGAACCTGTATCTTAGCTAGGAATACATTAAACTTACGTTTACTTAATTCTTACAGTGGTGGGGATCTTACCGTTGTCGCGAGTGAAGTCGCATGCAAGAATGTCCACACTGTGGCTTCAGCCTACTTCCCGTATGAGGCAGAGGACCCTCCGAGTAGCGATGTGAGGCGGTTGGTAGAGTCCATTAAAAACAACACCTTCATCATGGGCTGTGACGCCAATGCCCATCACTACCAATGGGGTAGTAGCAACATTAACGAGCGCGGTGAGTCAGTCTTTGATTTCATTACTAATAACCATCTTAGGATCTGCAATAGGGGCAACGCGCCCACTTTCAGGACAAAAGATAGGGAGGAGGCATTAGACATCACACTGACAAACGCGAAGGACAATCTTATTGAAAACTGGAAGGTATCAAGCGAATGTTCCTTCTCTGACCACTGCTTGATCTCCTTCTCTGTCAATTTTAAGAGAGTCAAACCGAGTCCCTACAGGAATCCCCGAAAAATAGACTGGGAGTCATTTAGGAGTTCTTCGGACACCATGGTGCGTAATATTCCACTTAGAATCTATTCTGAGGAGGAAACGAACACTGTGGTGACAATGCTCACTGAAAGTTATATAACTAGCTATGAACATAGCTGCCTAACTGGTGGACGAAGGAACTAAAGAGCCTTAGGACATGTGTTAGAAGACTGTTTAATAAGGCCAAACTTACTCGCAGTGATGAGGATTGGACTTATTATAGAGTGAGTTTCAACAAGTATAAGAGCGATCTCAAAAAAGCTAAAAGGTCAACATGGTTAACCTACTGTGATACCATCGATTCTGTAAATGAGCTGTCGAGATTTAGGAAATTACTATCCAAGGACCCAATGGTCCCCGGATTTATCCTAAAACCTGATGGTTCTTGGACTGAATCTAGCCCTGAGACACTCGGACTACTTTTTGACACTCACTTCCCCGGCAATCGGAATCCAGATCTGATTATTCATGAGCCTTCTATGGAGCGATTGGGCTCAATACCGAATAAACTGATAGACGAGATAGTCACTTCAGAAAGAATTAAGTGGGCCGTAAGTACGTTCTTACCGTACAAGTCAGCAGGCCCGGATGGCATTTTTGCATTATTCCCGCTATGCTAGAGAATTCTTCTGACTATTGTCTATCGATTCTTCATAGTATTTTTGCTAGCTGCCTCCATGGGGGCTTTACTCCTAGTGGATGGAGGGAGGTAAGAGTGATTTTCATTCCTAAAGCAGGGAAGGCTAGTCACTCTAAACCTAAAGATTTTAGACCAATCAGCCTGTCGTTCTTTCTTTTGAAGACACTCGAGCGACTGATTGACCTATTTCTTAGGAACACTTTAGGTACGCGCATTATTAGCAACGCTCAACATGCTTATCTCAAGGGTAAATCTGTTGAGAGCGCGTTGCACGATGTGGTCAGTTTTATTGAAAAGGGCCTAAAATTCAGAGAATATACTTTGGCCGCTTTCCTCGATATCGAGGGTGCCTTCAATAATATTACTATTGAAGCAATCAGGGGTTCACTGGAGGACTTAAATATACAGGGCTTCCTAGTAGATTGGATTGTGAACATGCTTAACAGTAGCATCATCAACTCAAATCTAGGTGACTGTAGTTTACGTAGGAAAGTAACTAGGGGTACTCCACAAGGAGGGGTTTTATCACCACTGCTGTGGTTACTGGCCGTCAATGTCATTCTAAGAAGACTTGACCAACTAGGGAGAAAGATCGTAGCCTACGCCGATGACTTAGTATTGCTTGTATCTGGCAAGTTCCCAGATACAAAAAGTGATATTATGCAATCGAGTCTGGAAGAACTTTCCTCCTGGGCCAGTAATAAAGGACTGGGGATTAACCCCGACAAGACGGAGTTAGTCCTCTTCACCAGAAGGTATAAGGTTGAAAGTTTTAAACTTCCTGTGCTGAATGGTGTAGAGTTGAGACTGTCGCAGGAAGCCAAATTTCTAGGGATTATCTTGGACAGTAAGTTATCTTGGAAGAGAAACACACAGGAAAGGATGAAAAAAGATCTAAACGCATACTACTTCTGCAGGAATTCCGTGGGTAAAAAATGGGGCTGAAGACCGATAGTTGTGTATTGGATTTACACAACAATTGTAAGGCCTGTTTTAACATATGGTTTTGCAGTATGGTGGAAACAGTTAGCAAAGGTTTTTTTCTTGCTTCTCTCAACAAGGTACAACGTTGTGCCAGTATTGGTATAACCGGTGCCCTTAAAAGCACACCTCAGGCAGCCCTAGACATCATGCTGTCATTATACCCCCTTGACATCTTCATAAAGGGGATGGCTATGAGAAGTCTAGTAAGGCTGTACGAATCGGGTATGCTTAGGTATAGGCATGTGGGACACTCCAGTATCCTGAGCTTAACAGGCTCCTTGGGCTTGGAGTCAGGTCTACCACGATCTGACTATTTAGTCAAGGAGCTACTGTTCAGCTCAGCACCAGAGATCGTAATCCCCGAAAGATCCGACTGGAATGGGCAAACAGTACTTTTTCAAGGCTTTTCGATCTTCACGGATGGATCTAAAATGGATTGCGGGACTGGTTCTGGAGTTTTCCTGTGGGATCAAAATATTAGGAAATCCTTTAGACTCGCGGATGAGTGCAGTGTCTTCCAGGCAGAGATTTTTGCCATCTGGAAGGCTACAGAGCTCATTCAGGGTCTTATAGCCGTTAACAGTGAGGTGACAATTTATGTCGATAGCCAGGCCGCGCCAGGTTACAGGGTTACCTCCAAATTAGTCAGGAAATGTAGGATAGCTCTTTGTGAGCTATCACCGTGCTATAGGATTAGATTGTGCGGGTCATTGCGACATCGTTGGCAACGAAGTTGCGGACGATGTTGCCAGACACGGCTCAAGCCTAGACTTAAGCCAAAGAGTGTCGGATTTGGCTCCGCCTATCTGTCACTTTTATCTAGGCATTAAGTCTTGGATTAGCCAGGAAACCACAAGGCTGTGGGGTAACATTGGTACGTGTAGGACATCTAGAGCTATATGGTCTAAACTGGACAGTAATGGTACTAAGCTTCTATTAGGTCTAAATAGGGTCAAGCTTAAGAAATTGTATAGGGTTCCTTACGGGACATTGGGCCTTAAACTCGATTCTACATAGGTGGGATAGCAGCATTTCAGACCTCTGCAGATTATGTCTAGACGAGGATTCGTCCGAGTCGGTAGAACACATTCTCTGTCACTGTCCAAGGCTGCAAAACCTAAGACTCAATATTTTAGGCAGCAGATTCCTTGCTGACCTACAGGATCTACAACAGTGTAGGTTGATTGATATTGTAGGGTTCATAACGGGTCTCAACTGGCCTAGATAGGGTAGTCTTCTCTACAACTTTCTTCTATCTCTACTCTTTTCTATCTTCTTCCTTTCTTTTCTTCTTCTCTAGTAAAGGATCACAATTGACCCCTGGGGTCTCCGAGTGAAGGTGTCGTTGACACCTCCTTTATTACCTAACCTAACCTACCCGTTCGTTACTGGGTGGTAGGGATCGTTGTTAAACTCAGCCGAAGAGAAATTCGTCCCATAAGATTAAAAAAAAATAATTGTAAATGTTAAGGAATACGAAAATAAAAATGAAGAAATGCGAAATAATTTAGAGCAAAACAACGAAAAGATGTACAATAAAATAAATTAAATAACATAGAAATAATAAGAGTGATTTAGATAGATAGTGAAGGATATCCAAAAGTAATAGCGGCTCAAAAATTGAATATTGGTTGGGAGAAATGCAGAGTGTTTGATGGAACTGAAGTAACGAGTTGCTTTAAAAGCAATGTATATAACAATAAATCGGCGATTTGCTAAAATAACGAAATATGTCTCAAGTGTCATGGAAATCACTGCACAAGACAATATAAGGAGGAAGAAATCAAAAATGTATTAACTGCATAAGAAGCAATAGAAAACTTAACCTTGGGTTAGACGAAAATCATTATACTACTGATAGAGAATGTCCAGCATATATAATCAAAATGCATATAAAAAAGGGAATAATGGGTATAGACTATTAACAATTAAAGGACATATACGGCACGTAAACAAATGTTCAAGGATTAATCAACAATTTTAGTCAGGTGGAAGCAATTACAGATTTAGAGAAACCGCATTTTATAATATTATCAGAAACACGCCTTACGGACAATGTAGATGAATCAGAAATACAATTACCAGATTACTTTAATTTAGCAACTTTATTATACCCTTCGCCAATAGGTGAAAGGGTATTATAAGTTTGTCATTCAGTTTGTAATTTTTTCATTATTTGTCGCAGAACCCTCAACATTTATACCGATCGATCGATCAGAATCGGCAGGAGAATCAATTGAGCGATGTCCCTCTGTCTGTCTGTCGGTCTGTCTGTCTGTTGAAATCAAGTTTGTGAAGTTGCTAGAGAGTGTATTTCATAAAAATCGGTTGAAAAACACCTGAGATATCGCCAAAACACCAAAATTTGTGTGTGACATATAAAATTTTTCATTGAAAACTATATTTCAGAATGAAAAGAGAAACCATACTCATGATGGGCAAGCCTTCATAAATTATATATCTTATTATAGGAAATCCTCCCGCGAAGTTCTCTGTTAAATTTCATCAAAATGGAACATAAACACCTGAAATATCGCCAAAACACTACATTTAATGTTCCTCAAATTGCCGAAAGTGCTAATTTGTTTAATACAATCGAAAAATAAGAAAAAAAATTTCCTTGACGATTGGCCCACAGTAGGAAATTCTTTCGCGAAGCACGCTATTGAATTTCATGAATATTGGTCAATAAACACCTAAGATATGGTTGATATAGTAAAATCGAAATATTGCAAATTGCCAAATTTAAAATTTTAAAGAAAACTTTATTTGACGGAATCCAGATCTGATTATTCATGAGCCTTCTATGGAGCGATTGGGCTCAATACCGAATAAACTGATAGACGAGATACTCACTTCAGAAAGAATTAAGTGGGCCGTAAGTACGTTCTTACCGTACAAGTCAGCAGGCCCGGATGGCATTATTCCCGCGATGCTACAGAATTCTTCTGACTATTGTCTATCGACTCTTCATAGTATTTTTGCTAGCTGCCTCCATGGGGGCTTCACTCCTAGTGGATGGAGGAAGGTAAGAGTGATTTTCATTCCTAAAGCAGGGAAGGCTAGTCACTCTAAACCTAAAGATTTTAGACCAATCAGCCTGTCGTCTTTTCTCTTGAAGACACTCTAGCGACTGATTGACCTATTTCTTAGGAACTCTTTAGGAACGCGCATTATTAGCAACGCTCAACATGCTTATCTCAAGGGTAAATCTGTTGAGAGCGCGTTGCACGATGTGGTCAGTTTTATTGAAAAGGGCCTAAAATTCAGAGAATATACTTTGGCCGCTTTCCTCGATATCGAGGGTGCCTTCAATAATATTACTATTGAAGCAATCAGGGGTTCACTGGAGGACTTAAATATACAGGGCTTCCTAGTAGATTGCATTGTGAACATGCTTAACAGTAGGATCATCAACTCAAATCTAGGTGACTGTAGTTTACGTAGGAAAGTAACTAGGGGTACTCCACAAGGAGGGGTTTTATCACCACTGCTATGGTTACTGGCCGTCAATGTCATTCTAAGAAGACTTGACCAACTAGGGAGAAAGGTCGTAGCCTACGCCGATGACTAAGTATTGCTTGTATCTGGCAAGTTCCCAGATACAATAAGTGATATTATGCAATCGAGTCTGGAAGAACTTTCCTCCTGGGCCAGTAGTAAAGGACTGGGGATTAACCCCGACAAGACGGAGTTAGTCCTCTTCACCAGAAGGTATAAGGTTGAAAGTTTTAAACTTCCTGTGCTGAATGGTGTAGAGTTGAGATTGTCGCAGGAAGCCAAATTTCTAGGGATTATCTTGGACAGTAAGTTATCTTGGAAGAGAAACACACAGGAAAGGATGAAAAAAGGGCTAAACGCATACTACTTCTGCAGGAATTCCGTGGGTAAAAAATGGGGCTTAAGACCGATAGTTGTGTATTGGATTTACACAACAATTGTAAGGCCTGTTTTAACATATGGTTGTGCAGTATGGTGGGAAGCAGTTAGCAAAGGTTATTTTCTTGCTTCTCTCAACAAGGTACAACGTTGTGCCAGTATTGGTATAACCGGTGCCCTTAAAAGCACACCTCAGGCAGCCCTAGACATCATGCTGTCATTATACCCCCTTGACATCTTCATAAAGGGGATGGCTATGAGAAGTCTAGTAAGGCTGTACGAATCGGGTATGCTTAGGTATAGGCATGTGGGACACTCCAGTATCCTGAGCTTAACAGGCTCCTTGGGCTTGGAGTCAGGTCTACCACGATCTGACTATTTAGTCAAGGAGCTACTGTTCAGCTCAGCACCAGAGATCGTAATCCCCGAAAGATCCGACTGGAATGGGCAAACAGTACTTTTTCAAGGCTTTTCGATCTTCACAGATGGATCTAAAATGGATTGCGGGACTGGTTCTGGAGTTTTCCTGTGGGATCAAAATATTAGGAAATCCTTTAGACTCGCGGATGAGTGCAGTGTCTTCCAGGCAGAGATTTTTGCCATATAGAAGGCTACAGAGCTCATTCAGGGTCTTATAGCCGTTAACAGTGAGGTGACAATTTATGTCGATAGCCAGGCCGCGCTCAAGGCGTTGCGGGGTTATAGGGTTACCTCCAAATTAGTCAGGAAATGTAGGATAGCTCTTTGTGAGCTATCACCGTGCTATAGGATTAGATTGTGCTGTTGCGAAGTTGCGGACGATGTTGCCAGACGCGGCTCAAGCCTAGACTTAAGCCAAAGAGTGTCGGATTTGGCTCCGCCTATCTGTCACTTTTATCTAGGCATTAAGTCCTGGATTAGCCAGGAAACCACAAGGCTGTGGGGTAACATTGGTACGTGTAGCTATATGGCCTAAACTGGACAGTAATGGTACTAAGCTTCTATTAGGTCTAAATAGGGTCAAGCTTAAGAAATTGTATAGGGTTCCTTACGGGACATTGGGCCTTAAACTCGAGGCTACATAGGTGGGATAGCAGCATTTCAGACCTCTGCAGATTATGTCTAGATGAGGATTCGTCCGAGTCGGTAGAACACATTCTCTGTCACTGTCCAAGGCTGCAAAACCTAAGACTCAATCTTTTAGGCAGCAGATTCCTTGCTGACCTACAGGATCTACAACAGTGTAGGTTGATTGATATTGTAGGGTTCATAACGGATCTCAACTGGCCTAGATAGGGTAGTCTTCTCTACAACTTTCTTCTATCTCTCCTCTTCTCTATCTTCTTCCTTTCTTTTCTTCTTCTATAGTAAAGGATCACAATGGACCCCTGGGGTCTCCGAGTGAAGGTGTTGTTGACACCTCCTTTATTACCTAACCTAACCTATTTGATGCTTTTGCAATTGCTCAGGTGTTTATGGACCGATTTTAATGAAATTTAATAGTTTGTATTGCGGGAGTACGTCCTAAAATATGATATATAATTCATGTCGGTGTATTTTCTAGGAGTTGTACAAAACTGATTTCAGCAGACGGAGATATTTTATACTCGTATATCTTAAATAAATGGTCTGACTTTTGAGCATTGTAAAGAAAATATATTGATGTATAATACGCCTGTATAATTACGTACCAGATTTTAGGAAACACCTGGAATATCTCCAAAACACTAAAACCGATGTATTAGAAATTTCCGAACTTTTAATTTATTTTTTACTTAACTTAGTTGGTTTTATCCTGAAATCGGATTTATAATTTTGATGTAGGTTATGGTGCGTAGGGAAATATCCTAAAATGAGGTAATTTTCGGAACATTGAGTCTGGTATTTTGACGAGTTCAAAAACATGATATATAATTTCATATCAGTACTCCCTCCAGATGCTCTACAAACCGATTTCAGATGAACAAACATGACATGAATTTGTGGTCTGACATTCGAGCATTGTGAAACCATTATATGTATGATATTAAAGTATTATATATCAAATTGCAGGTAATCTTTCAGAACTTACATTAAATACACCTCTTCTTCTTCTGTTATCCTTGACTCCGAGCATAGGCCCTCTACCATGCTCTTATATCGAACTCTATTGCGAGATGTTAGGTTAGGTTAGGTAATAAAGGAGGTGTCAAAGACACCAACACTCGGAGACCCCAGGGGTCCATTGTGATCCTTTAACAGAGAGGGAGAAAAGAAAGAATGAAGAAAGAAAGAATGAAGATAGGGAAAGAGAAAGGTAGTAGAGAGTTGAAGAGAAGACTACCCTATCTAGGCCAGTTGAGACCCGTGATGAACCCTACAATATCAATTAACCTACACTGTTGTAGATCCTGTAGGTCAGCAAGGAATCTGCTGCCTAGAAGTTTAAGTCTTAGGTTTTGCAGCCTTGGACAGTGACAGAGAATGTGTTCCACCGACTCGGACGAATCCTCATCTAGACATAGTCTGCAGAGGTCTGAAATGCTGCTATCCCACCTATGTAGCCTCGAATTTAAGGCCCAATGTCCCGTAAGGAACCCTATACATCTTCCTAAGCTTGACCTATTTAGACTTAATAGAAGCTTTGTACCATTACTGTCCAGTTTAGGCCATATAGCTCTAGATGTCCTACACGTGGCCATGTTACCCCACAGCCTTGTGGTTTCCTGGCTAGTCCAGGACTTAATGCCTAGATAAAAGTGACAGATAGGCGGAGCCAAATCCAGTACTCTTTGGCTTAAGTCTAGACTTGAGCCGTGTCTGGCAACTTCGTCCGCAACTTCGTTGCCAACGATGTCACAATGACCCGGAACCCAGCACAATCTAATCCTATAGCAAAGTGATAGCTCATGAAGAGCTATCCTACATTTTTTGACTAATTTGGAGGTAACCCCATAACCCCGCAACGCCTTGAGCGCGGCCTGGCTATCGACATAAATTGTCACCTCACTGTTAACAGCTATAAGACCTTGAATGAGCTCTGTAGCCTTCCAAATGGCAAAAATCTCTGCCTGGAAGACACTGCACTCATCCGCGAGTCTAAAGGATTTCCTAATATTTTGATCCCACAGGAAAACTCCAGAACCAGTCCCGCAATCCATTTTTGATCCATCCGTGAAGATCGAAAAGCCTTGAAAAAGTGCTGTTTGCCCATTCCAGTCGGATCTTTCGGGGATTACGATCTCTGGAGCTGAGCTGAACAGTAGTTCCTTGACTAAATAGTCAGATCGTGGTAGACCTGACTCCAAGCCCCGGGAGCCTGTTAAGCTTAGAATACTGGAGTGTCCCACATGCCTAAACCTAAGCATACCCGCCTCGTACAGCCTTACTAGACTTCTCATAGCCATCCCCTTAATGAAGATATCAAGGGGGTATAACGACAGCATGATGTCTAGGGCTGCTTGAGGTGTGCTTTTAAGGGCACCGGTTATACCAATACTGGCACAACGTTGTACCTTGTTGAGAGAAGTAAGAAAAGAACCCTTGCTTACTGCTTCCCACCATACTGCGCAACCATATGTTAAAACAGGCCTTACAATTGTTGTGTAAATCCAATACACAACTATCGGTCTTAAGCCCCATTTTTTACCCACGGAATTCCTGCAGAAGTAGTAAGCGTTTAGCCCTTTTTCACTCTTTCCTGTGTGTTTCTCTTCCAAGATAGCTTACTGTCCAAGATAATCCCTAGAAATTTGGCTTCCTGCGACAATCTCAGCTCTACACCATTCAGCACAGGAAGTTTAAACCTTTCAACCTTGTACCTTCTGGTGTAGAGGACCAACTCCGTCTTGTCGGGGTTAATCCCCAGTCCTTTATTACTGGCCCAGGAGGAAAGTTCTCCTAGAACCGATTGCATAATATTACTTATTGTATCTGGGAACTTGCCAGATACGAGCAATACTAAGTCATCGGCGTAGGCTACGACCTTTCTCCCAAGTTGGTCAAGTCTTCTTAGAATGACATTGACGGCCAGTAACCACAGCAGTGGTGATAAAACCCCTCCTTGTGGAGTACCCCTAGTTACTTTCCTACGTAAACTACAGTCACCTAGATTTGAGTTGATGATCCTACTGTTAAGCATATTCACAATCCACTCTACTAGGAAGCCCTGTATATTTAAGTCCTCCAGTGAACCCCTGATTGCTTCAATGGTAATGTTATTGAAGGCACCCTCGATATCGAGGAAAGCGGCCAAAGTATATTCTCTGAATTTCAGGCCCTTTTCAATAAAACTGACCACATCGTGCAACGCACTCTCAACAGATTTACCCTTGAGATAAGCATGTTGAGCGTTGCTAATAATGCGCGTACCTAAAGAGTTCCTAAGAAATAGATCAATCAGTCGCTCGAGTGTCTTCAAGAAAAAAGACGACAGGCTGATTGGTCTAAAATCTTTAGGTTTAGAGTGACTAGTCTTCCCTGCTTTAGGAATGAAAATCACTCTTACCTCCCTCCACCCACTAGGAGTGAAGCCCCCATGGAGGCAGCTAGCAAAAATACTATGAAGAATCGATAAACAATAGTCGGAAGAATTCTGTAGCATAGCGGGAATAATGCCATCCGGGCCTGCTGACTTGTACGGTAAGAACGTACTTACGGCCCACTTAATTCTTTCTGAAGTGACTATCTCGTCTATCAGATTATTCGGTATTGAGCCCAATCGCTCCATAGAAGGCTCATGAATAACCGGATCTTGATTCCGATTGCCGGGGAAGTGAGTATCAAAGAGTAGCCCGAGTGTCTCAGGGCTAGATTCAGTCCAAGAACCATCAGGTTTTAGGATAGATCCGGGGACCATTGGGTCCTTGGATAGTAATTTCCTAAATCTCGACAACTCATTTACAGAATCGATGGTCTCACAGTAGGTTAACCATGTTGACCTTTTAGCTTTTTTGAGATCGCTCTTATACTTGTTGAAACTCAATCTGTAATAAGTCCAATCCTCATCACTGCGAGTAAGTTTGGCCTTATTAAACAGTCTTCTAACACATGTCCTAAGGTTCTTTAGTTCCTTCGTCCACCAGTTAGGCTGTTTGCGTTTGCCCGGGAAGGTTAATGGGCAGCTATGTTCATAGCTAGTTATATAACTTTCCGTGAGCTTTGTCACCACAGTGTTCGTTTCCGCCTCAGAATAAATTCTAAGTGGAATATTACGCACCATGGTGTCCGAAGAACTCCTAAAGGACTCCCAATTTGTTTTTCGGGGATTCCTGTAGGGACTCGGTTTGACTCTCTTAAAATTGACAGAGAAGGAGATCAAGCAATGATCAGAGAAGGAACATTCACTTGATACCTTCCAGTTTTCGATAAGATTGTCCTTCGCGTTTGTCAGTGTGATGTCTAATACCTCCTCCCTTTTTTTTGTCCTGAAAGTGGGCGCGTTGCCCCTATTGCAGATCCTTAGATGGTTATTAGTAATGAATTCAAAGACTGACTCACCGCGCTCGTTTATGTTGCTACTACCCCATTGGTAGTGATGGGCGTTGGCGTCACAGCCCATGATGAAGGTGTTGTTTTTCAAAGATCATCTTTGATCCTACAATGAGGATCATTGTGATCTAAGACAGCTGCCTGAACTGTGTCCCGGCTGACCGACTTCTTGATCTTTTTTGACGTAGTGGGTTGCTCGTCTCCGGATCTAGCTCTCTTCACGCTCTCCTTACGGGGGCCCGAAGAGGTAGTCGAAGATCCGCAACCCACACCAGCCTTGCCAACCATCGCAGACCCAGACTTGGGGGCGCCGGTAGCAGGCTCCATTCTTGCCCTCTTGCGAGGAGAAGCTGGTTTCGCCACAGGGTCCTTGTTAGGAACTGTAGAACTGCCAGCTTCAGCTGGTTTCACCACAGACAACTTGCTAGGTGACGCGGATCTACCAGCATCCACTGACTTTCCTACAGGTCCTTTACCGGACTCTGTAGATTTATCAGCTTCGCCTCGCTTGATAAAACTTGAGGAGACGCCCAAGATGTCATCGGTAGAGCCGTAAATCCTTTCGAATTTAGCTACGGCCTGCCTATGCTTCTTGAGCTTCTTCCTCTCGTTTGCATCGAGCAGACTAGGGTCCTTGTTAGCCATCTTTTTGAGATAGGCCAAAGAACTTCTAGTCCCACTCTTCGCCTTGGCGAATTTAGTTCGGCTGGGTTTTTGCTTAACCTGTGGCGGTGCATCCACCACAGCGTCCTGCCGAACTAACCGTCCCAAGGGGAGTGGAGGGGTACCCGAGATAAGGTCGGCCTGGCTCTCCTTCACAACTGAAGCCAAAGTTCTGAGAGGTGATCTAGCCTTACCCCGCCCCGAAGTCGATATCACTGTGATATCGCTCTCCGCGTCGGAGTCAAGCACGATAACCTCAGAGACCTGAGTAGCTTCAGTCCTGTCGGTGCAGTCAGAACGATCTTTCTGGGCTTCCGGAGCCAGTTCAGCCTGGCTCTCCCTTTCCACTGCAACCACAGAACCCAAAAGAGATCCAGCTGGACCCTGACACAAAGCCGGTGTCACATTGACATCGCCCTCTGTGTCCGGATCCAACGAGACCTCTGTCGCACAACTTGCGATAGCAGTAGAACCGGCAGAGTCAGTCTGTTCCCTCTGGGTCTCTCCTACCAGCGGGTCCCTAGATCCTGAAGGAGATCCCGATTGAGATCGGCCAGAATTTGAGATTACAGTAACCTCGAATTCTGAATCCGACTCAAGCGAGACGTCCGCCAGAGTCTGTGTGGCTCCGGTGGTGTGAGAGGAGTCCAGATCGTCCAATAACCCCCCCAACTCTTCTAAGTCCGTCAGTAATTGTCTCTCCTGATGGAGTAAGTCCGCGTTAATGTCGCTAAGAGTCAGTTCGTCGATGTCGTCCCTCCCTGGTATGTCCCGTCTAGCCCTGAAGCTGTCCTTCAAGGAAGTCCCGTCCGTGTTTAATTTGGTTTTTTTTTTAAATATTACGTTTCGAAATTTTGTTCCCACGAGTATGGGGGAACTGAGGTCACCCGCGTCATAGCCCCCTATAACGCGAGAGCGACTAGATACTGGTGGAGGCGTTAAGGTATCCAACCAGGCACCGTTGAAACACAGTCTACCGTTTACCCCCGACTGCGAACCGAAAGCCCGTAGCACGGTAAAAAAGGCGCATGACACCGGGGCTTGGGGGGGGGGGGTTAGTTTAAAGTATTAACCCACTACTACCTGTTTGGTCCGCGGGAGATATTTGATTTTTCTCCTACCACCCACGCATGGAAAGTGGTTCCTCGCCACCTATTTATGTGGCTGGTTCCCCCCCATGAATGGGAGGCATCCCCCTATCCGCCACCCGGGGACGCACCCTCTAGGGATTAGGTTCCCCCGAGGGTAATACATCTTTCCATGTATAGTTTGCTGCTTGTAACTCTGCATTAATTGACCTTATCCACGTTCTAGCAGGTGGACCAACAGGTGCAATGTTGGTATTTGGCCTTCGAAGTGTGTGGTCTATCCACCGCAATTTCCGTTGACATACCTCTATAGAAGAAGGGATTTGGCTTGTAGCGTTTAGTAGATCTTCATTTCTTATGCGATTTGGCCACCATATAATACATACAAGATGGACTTGACATTCAAATTATATTCGTAACTTAGTTGTTGTTAATATTTGCCGAGATTTCCGAATAGGTCGGAAAATGCCGAATACACAATACAATAGAGATGTCGCCAAGAGACCAGAATCAAGATACCATTTCTTAATAATAAACAATAGAACTTTTGTGACTTCATTTGTATTAAATTGTTGTATTGTAGTGTTGTATATCGAAATGAGTGTTGTCCATTTGGCATTTACACAGAAAATAATGTAGTCAAATTGACAGCCTTAGGCAAGTCTATATTGCACATACATCTAAAACTAATAGTTGTTTTAGCAAAATATTAGTCTAATATATTGAATTACGAGCCTACTCCAAAATATTTCAATAAAAGACACCTTCCAAATATTGTTCATGAAGAGCTCATCTAAATCGGTCCACTTACTTAGTAGATAAACTTGGTTAACCACTAACTTTTTAATATAGTCCTGATATACGCACATTAAAAATGGATATGTGAAATATACATCTTCAACTAGAACTTGTCTACACCTTATAGCCTTGAGTATTCATCTTATTTGCTTATTATTATTGCTTATTTATTTTTTCCAATTCATTCATTTTACAAGTATTTCTTAAAACTAATTCTTATGAGTATTTTTTCCTTAAACATACTATATTGTATTAACCAAGGACTTATCAACTAAATTTTTAATTTGTTACAGCATGGCTGTTAAACTACACTCTTTTTTAAATTATTTATATTTGACATTCTGTTTTATTTTCCTTAAAAATTAGGTAAAAAAGGATGCTTACTTAAAAATAACTTATAACTACTTGACTTAAAACTAATATTTACAAAGGATAGTATATGAAGATAGAATTATATTTACAAAAGAGTTGGTCTGTGACCTATTGTGCAGTGCTGTACACAGAATTTTCTATATTAAAAGTGTTAAGCCGCCTGTGGTAAAATAGGAGGCTTGCACCATTGTAGAGGAGACCGGCATCTCTTAGCGTCAAAAGATCTACCGGGGACATATATCTGGACATTTGGACGGTTTCAATATCGCCCGAGCTTTCAAAGCATTCCTGAATAAGTCCGTTCTCTAATGAACGGGCTTTTTCCAGAAATGCAATTCCAGTTCTGACCATGAAGGAATCTATTCTTTCAAAATCTATCGCCGCATAAACCGACCTGTTGGATGGTCTACGGTAGATGCCGTCAGGTCCGAGACGGTGCCTGAAACCCAGGCATGCCACCAGTATTCTCCTTTCCCATACCCTAAGCCTTTCTATCTGGGCAGACGATAGTCTGGACCAGACTGGGAAGGCGTAGGATATGATTGGCCGGATTACTTGGCGATAGAGTAATAACCCCATGAGGGACGGTACAAAGCCTCTACTGTTCTACGTCCCTTTATGATAACCGCTTCTGTCTTACTCATGTTAATTGTGAGATGCCATTTTCGAAGATATGGTTCAAGAACACCAAGGTATTCATTGAGCCGTCCGTTAGTGTTTCGAGCGCGAGGACAGCGCATACATTAAAAGTAGGTTACCGTCAGGAGGCTTAGGAATGTCACATACAAGGACATTGTATAACACTGGCCCCAAAAGTGATCCTTGAGGAATCCCAGCAGCTACAAACATTTCATTAGATTCTTTTTCGCCAACCTTTACCCTTTAGGTCCGGATACTCAAAAGACTTGATACCATTATGCACAAATTCCTGTCAAAAGATAGATTCGTAATCTTGTAGATGATACCGTCTTGCCATGCGGTATCGAAGGCCTTGGAAAATTCAAGGCTAACAACAATCGTCGAATATCTCCTGTTAAGGCCCCTAGCAACAAAGTCAGAAAAAACCGTCAAAGCATGAGTCATAGAATGTCCACTTTTAAAACCAAACTGAGAGTCAATGAGAATGCCTCCATCCGCTATTTTGTCTTTTAATTTTACAAGAAAAAAATGCTCAAAAAGCTTACCAAATGGAGAGAGGAGAGAAATTGGTCTATAATTTCCCTTCTCTCCTGGGTCACATTTCGGTTTCAAAATGCAGCGGCAGCGGCTTTTACAGTCTTAAAGGCCCTTTCGTTGACTTTAATGTTGCTTAGGAATTCAGTCCAACGATTGCGCTCCAATACAGCAATGGCTCCCTGAATTATCCTGTCCAAGTTTTTAATGTCAGCTTTTAATGTCAAGCATCGGATTGGGTCTTCGCATCGAAGTACGATCCGCCGAAGTCGCTTCTTTTCCGCAATAAATCTCAAAATATTGGGAGGTAGTTTTTAAAAGTCCTTTTTTCTTGGGGACGATCTTTGGGATTGAGAAATCCATGGCCTTCTTAAAGGCGAGTGTCATTGATTGAATACAGGCATCGATCTCGCGCACGCCAACTTTGGAATTCACTGGAAGAGAACAACCATTGAGCTCCCTATTTAGCGTCGCATTAAATCGGTCCCTGTTCATTCTACCAAAGTCGTAGATAGTTGGACGCACTCGAACAAGACAGTCCCCAATATTAAGTACGAATTCAACGGCTCGATGGTCAGATTCGTAGTCCAGTGTCCGAAGTCCGTTAGCTGTCAATAGCGGCGTCAGGTCTGCAGAAGTCATCATGACGTCAATGTATGAGGAAGTTGTCGGAGTAATCCTCGTAGGGCCATCAGTCGGGTGAATCACTAAATTTGGACTTGCCAACAGAAAGCCATGGAGGTTTCGACCGCTTGTGTCAGTAACAGAGTCACCCCATGAAGGATGTATCGCATTTAAGTCTGCTCCTATGATTGTGCTTCCATTGTTAGCAAGATCTAAGATTTTTGCAAGATCTCCGACCGATAAGGCCCCTTGAGGTCTCCGATATAATGAAACCACAGTAAGCGATCCTCCATTCACCCTCTGAATACGAACCGCTGTGGCTTCAATACTTCCTACATCAAGCATGATACTTTCACATGAGAGGCTGTCTTTTATCAATACAGCCGTCCCACCCCCTTGTCCATTTTATCTGTTCTGTCTAAATGTACGATAACCATCAAAGTCTATTTTATGGCGTGAATTTAGCTTATGTTCTGCTTGTGTCTTAGCTTATGTTCAGGCTTGTGTCTATCTAAAAATAATCTTAAAAAATGTCTCTTATGTCTTGAGACAATTGAATTTACATTTAACAAGTAAGAGTGTTATATTCGGCTTTGCCGAATCTTATATACCCTTCACCAATGGTGTTCAAATAACAAAATTTTTATGATTTTATTCAATGCTTTATGCCAAATTTTATTCAATGGTGTTTTTAGAAACTTTTAGAATAATATATTACATTTGTAAGAGAATTTATATATATTTTAACATAACTTGTGTGTGAATTACGAATATATCAATATTTGTCTAAAAATAGATCTATTAATTTTGCAATATTTCAGTAGCTGATGCAACTCAATCAGAACGTTAGTGTAAATGTTTTATTTTCTACCCTGTTTGTTAAAGAAGTGTTTATACATATCTGTGTAAGTATATATCACGTTTAGTTATACTATTAGTTGAGCATAAAGACGTTGATCCAAGTGCAGAAACATTTGGAACAGCGAAACATATTGCAAAATTTAACAATTATAATGAACTTTACAAGTTATACGCAGCTGTATAGCTTTTAAAAGGTACAACACATAATATCGAAAAAATTACCATAGCGAAAATAGGAATACAACGGTTAAAAAGAAGCCTTTCAATTTAAACTGCAGGCAATATAGATAAAAAGTAAACACGTCAGCCCATTCTGTCAAACGTTCGTTTGCAATGCTTAGGATAAAGAAAATCCTCACCAAAAACAATTGGAACACAAGCACGATACCATAGCACACTCAATTAGAGAAAGCGATGCAAAATCTATATGATTTTAAGTGATAAAAATGTGAAAGTGATCAAAATGTGAAAACAAAACTTTATGCTTTTTCTCATTCTATTAGATGATCTAACGTACGTCTCTTTAGGGCAAGAACGTTTTTATTTTTAACAAATGCAAAGATAATAAAAAAAGCCAATCTAAAAAGAATCAAAATACGATCGTGAGGCTTTAGATTATGCAAAGTAGAAGTGGAATAAAAGTGATCGTGCTATTTAATGGTTCCTGAATAAAGTTAACCAGTAAAATACTGAATTAGGTTTTTTTTATATAAATCAAGAAGTTTTCCCTGCAGGAGAGCATAACTCCTAAGCTCATTTGGGCAGACATAGGTCGGATTCTGGATATATACTATTAGAAAAGGAATGTGACTCCTAAGAAAATGCAAGCAGATTTCTAGACACCAAAGAACAGACAATCAAATAACAACATTAAGCATAAGTTCATTGTGTGGTTAGAGCCAGAGTTTAGGGAATCAGAACGTGATAGGAATACTTTAGTCCATTCAAGCATATCCTATATTTGCCACAAATAAGTAAACTACTTATACATCACAGCGTCATGTATCCAGAATATCAGCGAGAATTGCTGCTGAAGGCATTTAACGTTAATACTACAAATTGAATAAAAAAAATAAATAAATGAAAAAGACAACTAGAAATAATGAAATAAGTCATAATCTTATGCCATCAACAAGTCGATATTTAAAATATGATCTATGAGTACATATGCGTAGAGTTCTGATACAATTTGTTGGTTACTAAATGAAACTATTAAAAAAACTAAATTTGGTCAGGTAACTTGACGTTTCTGTTTAGCACAAAATGTTACCTCAGATGACTATAAATACATATTTTGTAAAAAAGACCGATTTAAGTAAAGGATTTAAGAGCATTGAAAGAAAAATTTATAGCGTTTAGAATATCATTCATGCAAGTAGTATTTTTGGAAGACAATGTGCGGTTAGAAAAACAATTGTGAATGTTTCCTGTTAAAACAGTTAACATACTTTCTTGATTTGATCAAGTTCTGAAGCGAAAATTAGAATATAATAACTATTATTTAATGAGTAAAGTATTACACCAGAAAAAAATAGTTGCTTAATACTGAATTATATATAACTATGATATAAAAATTCAAAGTTAAAGAACTGAAGTTAAAATTTTATCTAGTTTGAAGTACCATTGAAGATTTTATTATTGAATAAACTATTACACAAGACCTAAATCTCTAAGAAACATTCTTCGGATATATCCCTAAAGATGGTCAACATAACTAAATGTGCTTTTTAACAAAAACTCTGACGAATTATATTAAAATTTTTTGTGGAATGAAATTAATATCCGTACAAACAACAGCACAAATTATTTAATCAGAAGCTAGACGAAATGTTTATATAAAGTTTTATATTCTCATGAAAAGAATCGACTGAAAATCTACCAGTTTTCACAAAAAAGTATGGTTAAGCGAAAACACATTAGGAAATTTATTAATAAAAAAAAAAATTATGTTCATAGGCAACACTATATCCTTAGAGAAATTTAATAACTGTTCGCTGGGAATCAGAAAATAATCAAAGTTTTAGCTATAATTCGGCAATTACAATAACAACATTATTTCTTACATTTCAGCTTGAGTTATTCTAATGAAAGTAATTAAAAGCTGAATTATAATTAAAGAAAAAGAAAAGAACTAATATCCAATAACTCGTTTCCGTTATTTAAAAAATTTTTGGTAATCGCAAGGTTTTAAATTTTATAAGAGAAAATTTCAAGAAAAAGATCACGGCATATTCATATTAGTTACAGAATGCTAGAACAATTAAGACAAATGTTTAAAAAACATTTTTAAGGGACGAAAATTTTATTGATCATTAAATAAAATCAGATTCTTCAAGAATGGTAGGAAATTGTCTCATTTCAAATTGGATTATTTCACAAAAGATATGTAGGTCTGGTATATTAGACCTTAATTACTGTATACTAAAAAAACTATTTTCTCTTTCGGAAAAAAGAAAAAAAAAAACGTTGAAGAAGCATAAACAGAATTTTGTAATTTTTTACAGGTTGAAGAAGTTAACTTAATGCAAGAGGCATTTAGCTTCATTAAAAAAAACCTAGAGTTTTTTAAAGATATCTTTTGAAGATATAAGTATTTAAGAAATTATACTTTCGATGCAAAGACTGAATGTGTACAGTGTACCCACAAATAGTTTTAGATTGATATAATGTATCATTAATCGTAAAATTAATTAAATCTAACAAAAGAGCATCAAGATGAGTCTGAAAAAGGCATTTTGTTATAATAATAAAAATCAAATTAAATTAATTCTTAAGCAGAAGAAGCTTCATATGATATACTCGGAATACATTTATCATAATGTAGTAATGTAAATACTTGAGAATTACAACATTCTGAAAGATATATTTCTATATTATTATAAGAATATTTAAATACTATGGTACCAGAAAAGTATTTTTGTAACAAATACAAAAATTACTTTTAGCGAAATTTTTAGAACTATCATCTTCATTGACTAAGTATCCATGATGGGTAAAATAGTGTTAATTTATTTAGATTCTAGATTAAAACTATTTGAAAACCAGTTGGTTTCGGTAGGAAAACTCTACATTTATCTCTGTATGTGATAAATGGATATTTATAGTAAATTAATCTAAGTGGGCAAAATGACGTAATCTTAACTAATATGAATTAGCAGAAATTATGAGACAAAGAAAATACCACACCCTTTTCTTAACATTTAATTCTATCGCTTTAGGGAAAATAGAACATATATAAATTAACTAAAAAATTTCCGGCAGTTAATTTTTAGTAATTAATGTACTGATTAAATCAATTCATTTATGTTTGAGCAATGAGTAATAAAAAGTATTGCGATTAGGACAAATTTTGACTACAAAATATTAATGAAAATGTTTTGATATTAAGCATGGTATTACTGATGAAATGTTTCGAAACAGAAAGACTTTTTGTGGAACTCATTAAAAAAATACTGCAAAGTTTATAATGACCGTAAACATTAATAGAAATTATGGACTTGTGAAAGAATAGACTAAAGTGATAATGGATTTTTATCTAAACCATACCGGAAAGCCATTTACTTTTGAATATCATTTTCTGCAGATATTGTAGATGCTGATATCTTGTGACTTAAAACTCATTTACAAGGAACACCAGCGAATAATTAGTACGGAGTTTTTAACTAAAAAGAAATTATACTATACCTATTAAAGAATCTTAATTCCCATAAGTTTAGGCAAAAGGTAAACAATTCACAAAAGTGATGCATGCAAAAAAATAATGTACAAATTCATTTTATGAGTAGCTTATAGTAGAGCAACTACAGCATTAGTTCTTTACATATTTGAAATTGTTAGATTCCTAGACCGCCAACAAATACAGATTCATTCAAAAGCTTAAACGCTTGCGAACTGATACATGTACTAATGACCAACAACATGATATACATTATTTTTAAACACATCATAAAGATAGAGTAACAAATCCATGAAAAACAAGTGCTAAAATAATGTCTATGCGAAACTTGAACATATCTTGAAACAAGAAGTAGTTTATGTTATATGCTTTAGATTGTTATAAAGTTAGATAAATACTTCAGAAATAATATTTGGAAAGTATTGTTTTTTTTTTCAATTTGGCAAGCCTTTTGTTCTTAGGGTATACTTAGACTCTTTAATTGATTGATATTGTATATAGATTTTGAAGGGATATTTTCAAAATTATTTTTTTCAATTTTATTAAGTTGTTTTTTGTGTTAATCACGGAAATATTACCTATATTTTGATATGTTAAACTTACATAAATTGGACCTAAAATACATTTAAAAGTTAAACGCAAAAGTTCTATATTGTTCAAAATTTTGTATCCTGATTTCGGTGTCTTGACTTTATATCTGGTAACTAACAAATATCACAACATTTTAAAATACGTGTATATCTTTGTCTTATAGGAAAAGCACATGGTTAATCTTGAATGTCTGTGAATTTAGTAGGCAGAATTAGTACCAATATATACAATTATATATAATTAATATATTAACCTATAGGTTCAGTTAGATTTTTATACATATGTATATGTATGGTTTTGAACGTATACCATTGTAATGAGTTGTATTTTGCATAATTCATAAAAAGATTACCTACAATTTAATATAAATATACTTATTATATGTCGCAAATAATGAGCAATCACTATGTTCAAAAGTCATACCACTATTTTTAGACATATGTACATCGTATTTCCGTCTACTGAAATCAGGTTTGTGTAGCTCCTGGATGGCATACCGACATAAGTTAAATATTGGATGTTAATAGTGTTCTATGAAGTTTATTATCAAATTTCAATATACATTTCTATTAACACCTGAGATATAGCCAAAACTCGAAATTCGATGCCGAATTAAAATTTTATATTTCCTTTTAAATCATATTTGTTTAATTTGTATAAAATTCTTCAATTTGTTTAAAATTCCTCAATTTGCGGATAGTATACTGACATGAATAAGATGTCAGATCTTAGGAAATCCACTAAAGCAAAACGATATTAAATATCATCAAAATCGGTATATAACAATCTGAGATATAGCCAAAACTCCAAATTCGATGTCCCGCTAATTGCCGAATTTAAAATATTTTTTTTTTTTTAAATATACTTTTTTGTAAAAAAAATACATTTTTTTTGTAAAAAAAATCATTTTTTTTGAAGAAAGTTTTCTGAATTGTATATCAAATTTTAGGAAATCATTCAACGCAGAGCACTGTTGAATTTCATCGTAATCGGTATATCAACAACTCAGATATCGCTAAAGCAAAATATATCGATGTACGCAAATTGGCAATTTAAAAATTTTTTTTTAAAAAAACAGCATTTAAAAAAAAAAAAAAATTCGAATTATATGTCAGATTTTAGAAAATACTTCAACGCAGCACGCTATCAAATTTCATCAAAATCGGTCCATAAACACCAGAGATATCGACAAAATTCAAAATTCGATGAGAATTTTAAAATTTTTTTTTAAAAAATATGTAAATTTTAAAAAATTTTTTTAAAATTCGTCAATTTGTACCCATCGAATTTTAGAATTTTGCCGATATCTCCGGTTTTGATGAAATTTAATAGCGTACTGCGTAGGTCAATTTCCTAGAATCTGATATACAATTTATCTCGCTACACCCTCCAGGAGCTGCACAAACTTGATTTCAACAGACAGACAGACAGACGGACATGGCTAAATCGACTCTCCTGGCGATTCTGAGTCGATCGGTATAATTTTTATGGGGTCTAAGACGAATAATGAAAAAATTACAAACTGAATGACAAACTTATAATACCCTTTCACCTATTGGTGAAGGGTATAAAAATATAGTTTTTATTTGTCTAGCCATCATGTCTGAGTGTCATTAGTAATCCAAGCATCGCTTGGAATTTATTGTTGTCGTTATTAAGGTTAGCGTATTCAAGCGCAAAACCCCCAATTTTGTTGAAGCAGCTTAAGAGACCGCCTCCAAAAAATCGTTTGCAGTCATTATTTAACATTTGGAATTGTGCCATGGCGTCTTTTAACGAAATGTTTTTCGAAGCCTGTTGTGGTGTTGGTGGAGAGGAAGCCGCAGCAGCTGCAGTAGCGTACGAAACGCCATTCCTAACTCCTAACCTGTGTAGCTCTTTTGGCATTTATTTTATTAGCCAGCTGTATCCTACAAGGACACTCTTTGGAGCTGGCCACATGTCCCTCCACGTTACAGTTAGCACACCTAACTGGTAAGCCCACTTTCCTAGTCACCGTACCCGTGAGTAGGTCGGTAACCAACGTTTCTGCTATGTTATCCCCTTTGGCAGGGATATCACATTTACCCGGTCCGTGCGATGCTCCGCACTTCACACAACGAAAAGGCATCTCGCAATTAGCAGAGATACGGCCAAAGCGTTGGCAATTGAAACATTGTGTAATAGCCCCTCGTTTGAATTTCCTCATGCTGACACGGCAGCGGAGGATGTAGCGCACTTGAAGAAAGGCGTTAATGTCTGACTTTCGAGAGAGTCTTAGCAGCCACTTGTCCGCTCCCAATTAAGTGAGGCCAAGAATATCTAGCTTGATATTGAGGCCGTCCAAATGATCCCTAATATCTTCAACGGTGTAGGTCCCCGATAAACCCCCGATCACCAAAGAAAGAGGTCGTTGCCCTTTTGGTGTATACGTGTAGTAGTTTACACGTTGGGCCTTGAGTAAAGTTTTAACTTTCTCGAAATCAATAATGGTGCAAACCCCTATGTTTGTGGCATTTCTACCCATAATTTTAAGAGTGTAGTTTTTGAGTCCTAAGCCCTTATCAATAATATTTGTCATTTGCTTAATATTTATATTATAACAAGTAATAACAGGTATGTGTTTTGACTTACTTAAGTTACCATTAGTCGGTTGATTTTGATGAGCACCGGTTACAGCGGCAACAGCAGCGGCAGCAGTTTCGTCAATCATATCAATATTTGCACTAGCACCATCGTCAGCCCCTTCGGCTTGATCACGGGCAGCACCATGTTGAAGGGCTTTTGGAATGGCCCCTTTGCTTCCTTCTTTTATATTTTTGCCAGCTACGGCTTTAGCCTGGCTTTTATTGTTATTTTTGGATTTACTGGAAGATTTTTTCTTCTTCTTCTTTTCGAAATTTGAGATATGTTCCTCAAGAACCATATCCTCTTCGCTTGTATTCTCCTCGGCTGAGAGTTGGGAGTTTTTTTCCATGAGAATTTCAAGACTTCTCTGGAGGTTAATATTTTTTTCAATTAGCATTTGAAATTTCTGGCTTAAATCCTCGTAAGCCTTGTCGCGTTCAATTATTGTTTGGCGAAGTTCCGCAATTTCATCGACCCTAAGTCGCTTGTGCGGATTCGCGTCATCATCCATATTACAGTTTTTTTTTTATTTTTTGGGGATTATATTCCCTTATTAATTATTAAATCTCACTTTAATAAATAAAATTTGTTTGTTTTTTAAGAAACACCGCACTTTGATGACTACTATACAGGTTTACCTTCTTACTTTTGCAAGGCACCCAAAATTGTTTTTATTTTAATAAACAGTGACTACTATTTCTTCTCAAAATTATGAGGTACTAAAATATTTTTTTAGTGACTACTACTTTTCACTCGCTTCACAGTTTTTGATTTAAGCAACAATTTAAATTATATTTTTGAGGATTAAATTTTTGTTGAAATGTTTTTTTAAAAACAGTATTTTTAGTGTCTTTTTCACTATATTTTTGTTTATATATTATTTTGGCTTTTTCCGGCCTTTTTTGTTGCTTTTCCACTAGCCTTATTAAACTTTAATGTTTACACTTCACAAGCACTGTTCACTCTTCAAATTGACCTCTTCTGTCATTCTTCTTGAGTATTCATCTTAATTAGTCCAATAACTTTTATATTACACAAATTCAAGTAATTTTCCGATATTTATAATTCGTTATTAACCTTAAGTTTTTCTAATATAGGTCTGATAACAATTTAAAAATCTCACTAATTCCGTATACCCAAAGATTCTAAGGCTTCTATAGATTGACAAAGCAATTACTCCCAAATATTGTTGACAAAAGTTTGATCCAAATCGGTCCGCTAACCTTAGAGCTTTATATAACTAATGAAGAACTTCTTTTATATCCATAACACATAATTAATCAATTTTATCATACATAAAGATGGAATAACATTTACCAAATATTATTGAAAAGGGACTCAACGGCTTACTAAGTTAAGATAAAATTGCATATTTATGAACTCTTCAGAACTGCGACCGTTTTTTGACTTTTTTTCTTTTAATCAGATAGTGTGTATATGCAATATATGTATGTATATATATAGAAATTTAAGGAGCAGTATAAATTAAGGTAATTCACTTAAATTAGTCTTCAGAAACATACATATTTTACCAAAAACTCTTTTGATTATGTACTTTACTTTTTAAACACCATTGGTGAAGGGTATCTAAGATTCGGCATAGCCGAATTTAACACTCTTACTTGCCAAATTCTACGAGAATCGGCGGCGCACAGTGGCTTACGGACGCTTTTTTTGGAAATAATTCTGTAACTTTTGAAAGACTGGAGATATTTGAATGAAATTTGACATAGTCAAGGGGTATTCGAGTTGGTTTTCAAAAGCACTGGTCCATGAGGGGTCGATAAAGTGATTGATGGACCTTCAAAATTGGTCACCTCGGGTGTTCGACTTTTTTAAAAATTCGCCAAAAATCCATTTATGTATGAATTGAAAAGAAATTTTAAACTTAAGTTGTCTTTGAGAAGACAAAGACATGTGCAGATTATCTTCTTTGAGTTTCGAGATATTTGGGTAAAAAGGAATTTTTGGGTTAATTTTTAACCTATTTTTTTAGCTTTTTTTGATCTGGTGGACCAACATTTTTTAGGAATATTCGCTAAATTTGTAATAAAATTCTAAATATTGTTTGTGCTAGTCGGTTATAGATATCTTCTTTCGTTTAAAAGTTAAAAGTATTCAAAGTTGAAACTTAAAAAAAATTTCGCTTTTTTTAGTTTTTCCCTTAAAGATAGCTATATTTTTTCACTAATAAAAATATCTATAATATTAATACGCAAGCACCCATTTATTATCCCCTTTTACGCTTTAATTATACACTCAATTTTATACCATTTGAAAGGTATTTTTCCGTAGATCAGACGAATCTATATTTTATTTAAATCGGTTTAAAAAAATCGGTTTGGTATTTAAAAATCTTACTAACACAATAAAGAAAACTCACATGCATATGAAATTCACTATTAAGAATCAAACAAAAAAATTGTATGCAAACATGTTTTTTTTTTTGTTTTTATTATTTTTGGTGAGTGGTGAGAATAAAAGAGTATATTTATGGGGAGACAGTGGTAGGCAAAGACAAAAATAAAGAGTATTTTATTACAATTAAATATATGTTTTTGTTTTGTAAAATAATAGCAACAAAAATTATTGGTATTGTTTTTATTATTTGTGGTGAGGGAGTGAAAGACAAAATTAATATTTTGGAAGATTTGACAAAAAAAGAGCTTAAAATGTAAACCTTTCAAATTCGAATTATTTGAAGTTAAATTTTTATGGAATTTTGTTTTTTGGGTTGGTTTATTGGGATAAAATCTTCGAGTGATTGAAGAATAAATATTGTGTTAAAAAATTAAATAATATTGCAGTTAAGGGCACGCATGAGATCATTATGAGCTATTTTACAATGCCAATTTTTTTAAGAGTTACAGTAGTAAAGAAGTGGATAAGAACATTGTGACTTATACCCGAAAAGGATGTTACCGATTAAAAACACAGTCTTTTGAAGGAAAGTTTATAGTAATTACAGATTATTATCAAGAAAAGGAATTAAATGATCGGTCTGAATCAAATGTAAATTCAAAACTGATTAATGTTTAGAAAATGCTATAATATCAGGAAGGAATATTGAAAGGCAAATCTTGCATTGCGACTGGAATGGTTTAAAACTGTAAGCTTTTACAGATTCCAAGTACTTCGTGGTTCTCGCGGTTAATTATACAGTAAAATGATAATATATTTGAAATATTAGGATCTTTGTTAAAAAGTTAAATAAGACCTTGATTTCTCTATCATTTTTGTCAGTCCGTTAGTAACGCTTACAAGTATATCTGTTCATCACTTCACAAAGCATTTTGACATCGATAACGCAAGATGTTTTGATAAGAGCTACTAAGTCTAACACTTTTTCCTTCTCATTCACTTCTGAAGATGCAAAAACGGTTTATTATGGAATATCTTGAATCAGTAAACTCTTCGAGAGCTACACAATTTTGAATTATAGTTTTGCCAATTTGGCCAATTCGACGCTCTGTTGTATGGAGTGACATAGAAGTCAATGAGATCAATTTCTCCACATATCCGTTTAGCCCGAGCAATTTTAAAAACTTGTTACATCGACACTGTCATTTTTGACTTAAAGCTCTGATTGTATGAGTTTTCTTTTTATAGAGAAGTAGCACTCAGGCAAATACTGCCTATACAATTGCATATGGAGTATATACGAATTGGGTAACCTTATTTGGAAAGGGGATGGTAGAGAAGAGAAAGGTATTTATATTTTTAGAACAGTGAAGTTGCGCCATTTGTTGTTATTTAGACGTTTTTTTTTTTGTTTTACAGCCAATTTGATTTATTTTTCGTAGACGGCGTGTTATTGCTGTAGTCTTACTGCCGACGGAAGATGCTGTGGTAATTAATAATTTTAATTCTGTTATCATTGACTCCCAGTGGAGCATAGGGCCTTAAATTTAATATAAATTAATAATTACAGAAATTGTTGTTACCGAGACCGGAGATCGAACTCAGGCTCAATGTGATATTATATAACCAACTAAGCTACAGCACGGGAAATTTGTATTCACAATGAACTAGATGACAGTCGATTGTGTCGACCGCAGGATACGCTAGTATTTCCTTAAGAAACATAAAAAGATTTTTAAAGTTTTTAAAAAAACAGGAACAGTATTTTTTAAAAAGTTTTACGTAGTACGAGAAAAGATTAATAGGCCAAAAAAGGCCAGAACAAATGCCATAAAAAACAAATAAAAATTGGATTCAAATAATAGTTTTTCTATAGAAAAAATGAGTTTTTCTATAGAAAAAATGAGTTTTTCTATAGAAAAAATTAGTTTTTCTATAGAAAAATTAGTTTTTCTATAGAAAAATGAGTTTTTCTATAGAAAAATGAGTTTTTCTCATTTTTCTCATTCTCATTTTTCTATAGAAAAACTCATTTTTCTATAGAAAAACTCATTTTTCTATAGAAAAACTCATTTTTCTATAGAAAACTCATTTTTCTATAGGAAAACTCATTTTTCTATAGAAAAACCTCATTTTTCTATATAAAAACTCATTTTTCTATAGAAAAACTCATTTTTCTATAGTAAAACTCATTTTTTGTATAGAAAAAATGAGTTTTTCTATAGAAAAAATGAGTTTTTCTATAGAAAAAATGAGTTTTTCTATAGAAAAAATGAGTTTTTCTATAGAAAAAATGAGTTTTTCTATAGAAAAAATGAGTTTTTCTATAGAAAAAATGAGTTTTTCTATAGAAAAAATGAGTTTTTCTATAGAAAAAATGAGTTTTTCTATAGAAAAAATTAGTTTTTCTATAGAAAAAATGAGTTTTTCTATAGAAAAAATGTGTTTTTTCTATAGAAAAAATTAGTTTTTCTATAGAAAAATTAGTTTTTCTATAGAAAAATAAGTTTTTCTATAGTAAAATGAGTTTTTCTATAGAAAAATGAGTTTTTCTATAGAAAAATTTTTTCTATAGAAAAACTCATTTTTTCTATAGAAAAACTCATTTTTTCTATAGAAAAACTCATTTTTTCTATAGAAAAACTCATTTTTTCTATAGAAAAACTCATTTTTTCTATAGAAAAACTCATTTTTTCTATAGAAAAACTCATTTTTTCTATAGAAAAACTCATTTTTTCTATAGAAAAACTCATTTTTTCTATAGAAAAACTCATTTTTTCTATAGAAAAACTCATTTTTTCTATAGAAAAACTCATTTTTTCTATAGAAAAACTCATTTTTTCTATAGAAAAACTCATTTTTTCTATAGAAAAACTCATTTTTTCTATAGAAAAACTCATTTTTTCTATAGAAAAACTCATTTTTTCTATAGAAAAACTCATTTTTTCTATAGAAAAACTCATTTTTTCTATAGAAAAACTCATTTTTTCTATAGAAAAACTCATTTTTTCTATAGAAAAACTCATTTTTTCTATAGAAAAACTCATTTTTTCTATAGAAAAACTCATTTTTTCTATAGAAAAACTCATTTTTTCTATAGAAAAACTCATTTTTTCTATAGAAAAACTCATTTTTTCTATAGAAAAACTCATTTTTTCTATAGAAAAACTCATTTTTTCTATAGAAAAACTCATTTTTTCTATAGAAAAACTCATTTTTTCTATAGAAAAACTCATTTTTTCTATAGAAAAACTATTATTTGAATCCAATTTTTATTTGTTTTTTATGGCATTTGTTCTGGCCTTTTTTGGCCTATTAATCTTTTCTCGTACTACGTAAAACTTTTTAAAAAATACTGTTCCTGTTTTTTTAAAAACTTTAAAAATCTTTTTATGTTTCTTAAGGAAATACTAGCGTATCCTGCGGTCGACACAATCGACCGTCATCTAGTTCATTGTGAATACAAATTTCCCGTGCTGTAGCTTAGTTGGTTAGCACGTAATATCACATTGAGCCTGAGTTCGATCTCCGGTCTCGGTAACAACAATTTCTGTAATTATTAATTTATATTAAATTTAAGGCCCAATGCTCCACTGGGAGTCAATGATAACAGAATTAAAATTATTAATTACCACAGCATCTTCCGTCGGCAGTAAGACTACAGCAATAACACGCCGTCTACGAAAAATAAATAAAATTGGCTGTAAAACAAAAAAAAAACGTCTAAATAACAACAAATGGCGCAACTTCACTGTTCTAAAAATATAAATACCTTTCTCTTCTCTACCATCCCCTTTCCAAATAAGGTTACCCAATTCGTATATACTCCATATGCAATTGTATAGGCAGTATTTGCCTGAGTGCTACTTCTCTATAAAAAGAAAACTCATACAATCAGAGCTTTAAGTCAAAAATGACAGTGTCGATGTAACAAGTTTTTAAAATTGCTCGGCTAAACGGATATGTGGAGAAATTGATCTCATTGACTTCTATGTCACTCCATACAACAGAGCGTCGAATTGGCCAAATTGGCAAAACTATAATTCAAAATTGTTGTAGCTCTCGAAGAATTTACTGATTCAAGATATTCCATAATAAACCGTTTTTGCATCTTCAGAAGTGAATGAGAAGGAAAAAGTGTTAGACTTAGTAGCTCTTATCAAAACATCTTGCGTTATCGATGTCAAAATGCTTTGTGAAGTGATGAACAGATATACTTGTAAGCGTTACTAACGGACTGACAAAAATGATAGAGAAATCAAGGTCTTATTTAACTTTTTAACAAAGATCCTAATATTTCAAATATATTATCATTTTACTGTATAATTAACCGCGAGAACCACGAAGTACTTGGAATCTGTAAAAGCTTACAGTTTTAAACCATTCCAATCGCAATGCAAGATTTGCCTTTCAATATTCCTTCCTGATATTATAGCATTTTCTAAACATTAATCAGTTTTGAATTTACATTTGATTCAGACCGATCATTTAATTCCTTTTCTTGATAATAATCTGTAATTACTATAAACTTTCCTTCAAAAGACTGTGTTTTTAATCGGTAACATCCTTTTCGGGTATAAGTCACAATGTTCTTATCCACTTCTTTACTACTGTAACTCTTAAAAAAATTGGCATTGTAAAATAGCTCTTAATGATCTCATGCGTGCCCTTAACTGCAATATTATTTAATTTTTTAACACAATATTTATTCTTCAATCACTCGAAGATTTTATCCCAATAAACCAACCCAAAAAACAAAATTCCATAAAAATTTAACTTCAAATAATTCGAATTTGAAAGGTTTACATGTTAAGCACTTTTTTTTGTCAAATCTTCCAAAATATTAATTTTGTCTTTCACTCCCTCACCACAAATAATAAAAACAATACCAATAATTTTTGTTGCTATTATTTTACAAAACAAAAACATATATTTAATTGTAATAAAATACTCTTTATTTTTGTCTTTGCCTACCACTGTCTCCCCATAAATATACTCTTTTATTCTCACCACTCACAAAAAATAATAAAAACAAAAAAAAACATGTTTGCATACAATTTTTTTGTTTGATTCTTAATAGTGAATTTCATATGCATGTGAGTTTTCTTTATTGTGTTAGTAAGATTTTTAAATACCAAACCGATTTTTTAAAACTGAACCGATTTAAATAAAATATAGATTCGTCTGATCTACGGAAAAATACCTTTCAAATGGTATAAAATTGAGTGTATAATTAAAGCGTAAAAGGGGATAATAAATGGGTGCTTGCGTATTAATATTATAGATATTTTTATTAGTGAAAAAATATAGCTATCTTTAAGGGAAAAAACTAAAAAAAGCGAAATTTTTTTTAAGTTTCAACTTTGAATACTTTTAACTTTTAAACGAAAGAAGATATCTATAACCGACTAGCACAAACAATATTTAGAATTTTATTACAAATTTAGCGAATATTCTTAAAAAAATGTTGGTCCACCAGATCAAAAAAAGCTAAAAAAAATAGGTTAAAAATTAACCCAAAAATTCCTTTTTACCCAAATATCTCGAAACTCAAAGAAGATAATCTGCACATGTCTTTGTCTTCTCAAAGACAACTTAAGTTTAAAATTTCTTTTCAATTCATACATAAATGGATTTTTGGCGAATTTTTAAAAAAGTCGAACACCCGAGGTGACCAATTTTGAAGGTCCATCAATCACTTTATCGACCCCTCATGGACCAGTGCTTTTGAAAACCAACTCGAATACCCCTTGACTATGTCAAATTTCATTCAAATATCTCCAGTCGTTCAAAAGTTACAGAATTATTTCCAAAAAAAAGCGTCCGTAAACCACTGTGCGCCGCCGATTCTCGTAGAATTTGGCAAGTAAGAGTGTTAAATTCGGCTATGCCGAATCTTAGATACCCTTCACCAATGGTGTTTAAAAAGTAAAGTACATAATCAAAAGAGTTTTTGGTAAAATATGTATGTTTCTGAAGACTAATTTAAGTGAATTACCTTAATTTATACTGCTCCTTAAATTTCTATATATATACATACATATATTGCATATACACACTATCTGATTAAAAGAAAAAAAGTCAAAAAACGGTCGCAGTTCTGAAGAGTTCATAAATATGCAATTTTATCTTAACTTAGTAAGCCGTTGAGTCCCTTTTCAATAATATTTGGTAAATGTTATTCCATCTTTATGTATGATAAAATTGATTAATTATGTGTTATGGATATAAAAGAAGTTCTTCATTAGTTATATAAAGCTCTAAGGTTAGCGGACCGATTTGGATCAAACTTTTGTCAACAATATTTGGGAGTGATTGCTTTGTCAATCTATAGAAGCCTTAGAATCTTTGGGTATACGGAATTAGTGAGATTTTTAAATTGTTATCAGACCTATATTAGAAAAACTTAAGGTTAATAACGAATTATAAATATCGGAAAATTACTTGAATTTGTGTAATATAAAAGTTATTGGACTAATTAAGATGAATACTCAAGAAGAATGACAGAAGAGGTCAATTTGAAGAGTGAACAGTGCTTGTGAAGTGTAAACATTAAAGTTTAATAGTGAAAAGTGCCTAATAAGGCTAGTGGAAAAGCAACAAAAAAGGCCGGAAAAAGCCAAAATAATATAAACAAAAATATAGTGAAAAAGACACTAAAAATACTGTTTTTAAAAAAAACATTTCAACAAAAAATTTAATCCTCAAAAATATAATTTAAATTGTTGCTTAAATCAAAAACTGTGAAGCGAGTGAAAAGTAGTAGTCACTAAAAAAATATTTTAGTACCTCATAATTTTGAGAAGAAATAGTAGTCACTGTTTATTAAAATAAAAACAATTTTGGGTGCCTTGCAAAAGTGAGAAGGCAAACCTGTATAGTAGTCATCAAAGTGCGGTGTTTCTTAAAAAACAAACAAATTTTATTTATTAAAGTGAGATTTAATAATTAATAAGGGAATATATTCCCCAAAAAATAAAAAAAAAAAACTGTAATATGGATGATGACGCGAATCCCCACAAGCGACTTAGGGTCGATGAAATTGCGGAACTTCGCCAAACAATAATTGAACGCGACAAGGCTTACGAGGATTTAAGCCAGAAATTTCAAATGCTAATTGAAAAAAATATTAACCTCCAGAGAAGTCTTGAAATTCTCATGGAAAAAAACTCCCAACTCTCAGCCGAGGAGAATACAAGCGAAGAGGATATGGTTCTTGAGGAACATATCTCAAATTTCGAAAAGAAGAAGAAGAAAAAATCTTCCAGTAAATCCAAAAATAACAATAAAAGCCAGGCTAAAGCCGTAGCTGGCAAAAATATAAAAGAAGGAAGCAAAGGGGCCATTCCAAAAGCCCTTCAACATGGTGCTGCCCGTGATCAAGCCGAAGGGGCTGACGATGGTGCTAGTGCAAATATTGATATGATTGACGAAACTGCTGCCGCTGCTGTTGCCGCTGTAACCGGTGCTCATCAAAATCAACCGACTAATGGTAACTTAAGTAAGTCAAAACAAATACCTGTTATTACTTGTTATAATATAAATATTAAGCAAATGACAAATATTATTGATAAGGGCTTAGGACACAAAAACTACACTCTTAAAATGTGTAAACTACTACACGTATACACCAAAAGGGCAACGACCTCTTTCTTTGGTGATCGGGGGTTTATCGGGCACCTATACCGTTGAAGATATTAGGGATCATTTGGACGGCCTCAATATCAAGCTAGATATTCTTGGCCTCACTCAATTGGGGGCGGACAAGTGGCTGCTAAGACTCTCTCGAGAGTCAGACATTAACGCCTTTCTTCAAGTGCGCTACATCCTCCGCTGCCGTGTCAGCATGAGGAAATTCAAATGAGGGGCTATTACACAATGTTTCAATTGCCAACGCTTTGGCCGTATCTCTGCTAATTGCGAGATGCCTTTTCGTTGTGTGAAGTGCGGAGCCTCGCACGGACCGGGTAAATGTGATATCTCTGCCAAAGGGGATAACATAGCAGAAACGTTGGTTACCGACCCACTCACGGGTACGGTGACTAGGAAAGTGGGCTTACCAGTTAGGTGTGCTAACTGTAACGTGGAGGGACATGTGGCCAGCTCCAAAGAGTGTCCTTGTAGGATACAGCTGGCTAATAAAATAAATGCCAAAAGAGCTACACAGGTTCAAACTCCGAACCCGCGTGCTTTTGTTAGTAGTGGATTTAGGAATGGCGTTTCGAACGCTACTGCAGCTGCTGCGGCTTCCTCTCCACCAACACCACAACAGGCTTCGAAAAACATTTCGTTAAAAGACGCCATGGCACAATTCCAAATGTTAGAAAAAATGAGTTTTTCTATAGAAAAAATTAGTTTTTCTATAGAAAAAATGAGTTTTTCTATAGAAAAAATGAGTTTTTCTATAGAAAAAATGAGTTTTTCTATAGAAAAAATGAGTTTTTCTATAGAAAAAATGAGTTTTTCTATAGAAAAAATGAGTTTTTCTATAGAAAAAATGAGTTTTTCTATAGAAAAAATGAGTTTTTCTATAGAAAAAATGAGTTTTTCTATAGAAAAAATGAGTTTTTCTATAGAAAAAATGAGTTTTTCTATAGAAAAAATGAGTTTTTCTATAGAAAAAATGAGTTTTTCTATAGAAAAAATGAGTTTTTCTATAGAAAAAATGAGTTTTTCTATAGAAAAAATGAGTTTTTCTATAGAAAAAATGAGTTTTTCTATAGAAAAAATGAGTTTTTCTATAGAAAAAATGAGTTTTTCTATAGAAAAAATGAGTTTTTCTATAGAAAAAATGAGTTTTTCTATAGAAAAAATGAGTTTTTCTATAGAAAAAATGAGTTTTTCTATAGAAAAAATGAGTTTTTCTATAGAAAAAATGAGTTTTTCTATAGAAAAAATGAGTTTTTCTATAGAAAAAATGAGTTTTTATATAGAAAAAAATGAGTTTTTCTATAGAAAAAATAAGTTTTTCTATAGAAAAAATAAGTTTTTCTATAGAAAAAATTAAGTTTTTCTATAGAAAAAATAAGTTTTTCTATAGAAAAAATGAGTTTTTCTATAGAAAAATGAGTTTTTCTATAGAAAAAATGAGTTTTTCTATAGAAAAATGAGTTTTTCTATAGAAAAAATGAGTTTTTCTATAGAAAAAATGAGTTTTTCTATAGAAAAAAATGAGTTTTTCTATAGAAAAAATGAGTTTTTCTATAGAAAAAATGAGGTTTTCTATAGAAAAAATGAGTTTTTCTATAGAAAACATGAGTTTTTCTATAGAAAAAATGAGTTTTTCTATAGAAAAAATGAGTTTTTCTATAGAAAAAATGAGTTTTTCTATAGAAAAAATGAGTTTTTCTATAGAAAAAATGAGTTTTTCTATAGAAAAAATAAGTTTTTCTATAGAAAACATGAGTTTTTCTATAGAAAACATGAGTTTTTCTATAGAAAAAATGAGTTTTTCTATAGAAAAAATGAGTTTTTCTATAGAAAAAATGAGTTTTTCTATAGAAAAAATGAGTTTTTCTATAGAAAAAATGAGTTTTTCTATAGAAAAAATGAGTTTTTCTATAGAAAAAATGAGTTTTTCTATAGAAAAAAATGAGTTTTTCTATAGAAAAAATGAGTTTTTCTATAGAAAAAATGAGTTTTTCTATAGAAAAAATGAGTTTTTCTATAGAAAAAAATGAGTTTTTTCTATAGAAAAATTAGTTTTTCTATAGAAAAAATGAGTTTTTCTATAGAAAAAATGAGTTTTTCTATAGAAAAAATGAGTTTTTCTATAGAAAAAATGAGTTTTTCTATAGAAAAAATGAGTTTTTCTATAGAAAAACTCATTTTTTCTATAGAAAAAATGAGTTTTTCTATAGAAAAAATGAGTTTTTCTATAGAAAAAATGAGTTTTTCTATAGAAAAAATGAGTTTTTCTATAGAAAAAATGAGTTTTTCTATAGAAAAAATGAGTTTTTCTATAGAAAAAATGAGTTTTTCTATAGAAAAAATGA